>VBVR01002015.1:0-25594 GCA_011638315.1 Tetramorium parvispinum
GGTTATAAGTATGACAAAATTTTAAAATCTATTGACCACCCTGCTAACTTTAACCGACGGTTAGTCTAACCGAGGTTGGTGAAATTGGCCCTTACATGCCTATAAAACTAATTATGTTGTATCATGTAATTATTATATCATTGATTTTTTATTAAAGATTTTACGCTAATAATACTGGCTCTCTTAAATATCGATCTATACAAAATTATGTTAAATATTATGTAGACTTTAAGTCTCGGCTTTTAAATCTTGCTATTCTTATACTTTATCTTCAATCATACATTTAACTGTTTATATTTTTAATTTGAAGGACTCTCGGAAATATTCTAAATATATAAATCGCGATTTTATGCTTCAATGAGTTGCTATAAAAAAAACGAGTTTCTGGACTAATATTGTAATAGAAAACTGGCTTATTCTTAATTTATATGAATAAATAATCATCGTAATTTTGGCTCTCAAATAATTACTAAAATAATTAGGACAAATTCGATTGCATAAAATTATAAATATAATAGTTTTCGCCTTCATTTACGTTTTCATCAAAGTGGTTTCTCATTCAAATTTCGATTAATTTATATCAGTTATTAACTCAACCATTTGTAGCAAAACTTTTATTGTACTTACACGGCATCGTCCTTGATTTCTTTCTTTTGTGTGTTGAGTCAATACTTAAATAAAAACTTAATAATTCTATCCGCTAATTCGGTATCGTTAAATTATCGGGACTTAATCGGGATTTGGTCAAAGTCACCGAAACTCCAAATAACTTTCCGATGCGAATCACGTTAGATTAGAACGCGGTTGCATCGCGCGGCGGTTGACGTCAGTTTTATCGATGCTGATCCGATAATCCCACGCACACGGGGTCACGATCATCCTCGTGGAGATGTCGAAGAACTTAGGACACACCCCTTTTAACCTTGCCTGACCTACAAAACTCGCAGCCGGTGCCCAATCGGACGCCGAGGCGTGTGCCAAGAGTTTGTCGCCACCGCAACTGCCTTCAAAGATAAATTCAAGACTAAATAACGTTTACGTCGCGCTCGAAATTATATAAGCGGCCGCGAATCTTTCTGATAATTCTGTTGCATTTATAATCCATGCAGCATATTTTTAGCAATAAATGTATGAGAAAGATTTTTCTATTTGCCCATTGACGACAAATTTCGTTTGAGTTAAACCGAGCAAAACGATATTGCGAACGTTTCGTTTACAGCACAATATATTAGATTAATTAATAAAACAAAACCTGAAATAATGAAGCATAATTGGCAGTTTTAGTTATATCTGCGCAATGAATTAATTATCATTTATGTGACATTTGCATCGTTGAAACACGATTGATATTCTGAAAATAGCCGGGAAGTACTTAAATGATGGCTCATCATGCGTCGCATATCTATCTAACCTTCAGTAATTTGTTACAATAATTCTTAATGATGAGACTCACTTTCTCGAACCTGTTTCACATGCCAGTTTCGCTGACCGCTATCACGCAAAAAATTCATGGTTGCAACATAGCGTCTTGTAACACTTTTGTCCGATTTTCCAGTTGCAATCAAGACGACAACATGAGCAAAATCGGAATTAACGGATTTGGCCGTATCGGCCGTCTCGTGCTGAGGGCTTCCCTGGAGCGCGGTGGTCAGGTACGTTGAAAGGAGAGCTTTAATCTGCAGTTGCAATCGTAGTCACACTCGTTTTACTAATTCGAAATTTCTGCCAACCAGGTCGTCGCCATCAATGATCCCTTCATCGGTCTCGATTATATGGTCTACATGTTCAAGTATGACTCCACCCACGGTAAATTCAAGGGAGAAGTCAAGGCCGAGGACAACTGTCTCGTCGTGAACGGAAACAAGATCGCCGTCTTCAGCGAGCGCGAGCCGAAGGCGATCCCGTGGGCGAAGGCCGGTGCCGAATACGTCGTCGAATCGACCGGCGTGTTCACGACCATCGAGAAGGCATCCGTACGTGAAATCTAAACAAGAATCATTTCATTAGAATCGTTTCTAATAAATATAATCGATGAGTTCAACGTTTCTTGGCGCGTTTGCAGGCTCACTTGGAAGGCGGCGCCAAGAAAGTCATCATCTCCGCCCCGTCGGCCGACGCGCCGATGTTCGTCGTCGGCGTGAACTTGGAGGCTTACGATCCCAGCTTCAAGGTCGTTTCCAACGCCTCGTGCACCACCAACTGCTTGGCGCCCCTCGCCAAAGTAGTCCATGACAACTTCGAGATCGTCGAGGGCCTCATGACAACCGTGCACGCGATTACGGCCACCCAGAAGACCGTCGATGGACCTTCTGGCAAGGTGTGTACGATACGTAGCTGTTTATCGAAAGAGATCATTCGAGATTGTCGTTATATAACATCATTTATTATGCTCTTCCGGTGACAGCTGTGGCGTGACGGCCGTGGTGCAGCACAGAATATTATTCCCGCTGCAACTGGAGCTGCCAAGGCAGTTGGCAAGGTTATTCCCGCCCTCAACGGAAAGCTTACCGGCATGGCTTTCCGTGTACCCGTGCACAATGTATCCGTGGTCGACTTGACGGTTCGACTCGCCAAGCCTGCTTCTTATGATGCTATCAAGGCTAAAGTGAAGGAGGCTGCTGACGGTCCTCTGAAGGGTATCCTGGCCTACACCGAGGACGACGTTGTCTCGTCCGATTTCATCGGCGACAATCACTCCAGCATCTTTGACGCCAAGGCTGGAATACCCTTAAACGACAACTTTGTGAAACTGATCTCGTGGTACGACAACGAGTTCGGTTACTCCAGCCGAGTTATCGACTTGATCAAGTTCATGCAGAGCAAGGACAACTAAAGATCTTCAGAAGTCGATTGTTTATCCGTGTCCTCCTAGCTCCGGTCTCGCCGTACCGTGAAGTTATTGTATGGAGCATATCATATTGTAAAAAAGCTGCTGTAAGAAACACTCTGTATTCGGCATTATTAATTCCTAGCGGTTTTACCCGGTGTATAAAGGATGACATTCTTTCTCGCACGGAATAGAATTGTAGATAAAGCGATTTCTCTTTGTCGCTGATTGAAATACAAAATAAGACAGGCTCTAGTGTTCGTATCTAAAAAAAAAATCTACATATTTATCTTGTTAGAGACAATTTCCCAATGAAATAAACATGTAAATGAATATTTTAACTTGAATGTTATGCAATAGAGCCTGGGTAATCGCGAAGTACGCATCATGTAAAATCAAGTCTGCAGTGACAATAGAATTATAGTTCAATTCTGTTGTACCAAATTTATTATTGAACGCAATGTTATTCAACGAATTTCGTCATCGCCATGTGTATGAAGATATTGTACTTGTATAGAATTGCGATTGCGATACTCAACTTTCATCATTCATTCATATTCAAGATCTGCGTTACAAGTATTTGTAATCTTTTTCTTCTATATAATTAACATTAATTTTCCATTCATACAATGACATCAATAAAAATTGTTATGAAACTAAAGTAGTTTCTTTATTTTATGTTTGCTAGACACTTCTGTATATGTATTCTACATATTTTTTTCTTTACAGGACTGCAGATAATAAATCAGAGATAATTCTGATATAAGTATTAATTTTATATAATTTTTACACAATATTTATACAAAAAATTTTTGTCGCATGACTCGTTGATTTTTTAAGCTTTTATCTCTAAGTAGTCTCATGATATTTGACAAGATGATATTGTCGCTTATTGACGACAATGTCTGTACTTTAAAATTTCGCGTTATGGCACAGAGTTTTTAGTAACAATGGTCGCTCGGCAAATTTATTTATTCGCTATTTGTAGGAAAAGTGAAAGTTTGAAAACATGATAAAAGTTTTAACATTAATCACAAATCAATATATATTTGATTGGATAGAAATGGCAATTTATAAATATATGCAAAGCACTGAGAATTACATAGAGCTAAGCCACGGAAATTGAATTTTATAGAAGAAAGAAACGTAAAAAATTATTTAAATCATTTTTCTATTAATAAAACAATTCTGTTAAATTGTTACTATTAGAAGTATCTGCAGAACTAGCTGGAATGTCGATTTGTATTTATCTGATTTTAGATGCAAATGTGGCTTTAATAGATCTATATTCTTCTCAGACCTCAAATAGTCTGCATCAACTACAGCATCTATTTCTTAAAATGTACAATAATAGGAATTGTTATAATCATTTTAAAGAATTTATACACCAAATCGATGTACTCAACGTGAATTGATTTTGAGCATTATACATATCTATATAAATTTATTTTCGAAGTATTCTGTTCCTGCAGATTCCATTTTTCTCGTATATCTCTTGCAAATGTAACAGGTATTTTATAGGTACACTTGTTATCACGCAATAAAATATAACGTCATAACAGTCCTGATTATTTCATTTCTCCGTTGATGCTACCTTCTTGTAAAAGTTTTACAATTATAGGAAAATACAATTCATTTTTGTTGCAAACAATAAATACTTGTTTTTACACTATAACTAATTCAAAATTCAAAAGATATGGTTCCGTTTATATTGAACAAAGCTCATTAGAAGAGATTCATCCAGAGTCAAAGGAATATGAAATTCTTGTATAATTCTCATAAAATTAACAAACTTTAGCGCATAGAAATCACAATCAAAAGTTTCAAATGTCTGGACTAAAATAGAATAACAATGTGACAGATACACTTGTATACGCGGCGTGCTTATGGAAATATAGATATATAAATTCGGGACGATAAAAAAAAGTTCTTATGCACAAATAACATACTAGTAAATCACAGGGGAATTCGATAACGTAGGTCTTTAAACCTGAATGAATTTTTGTAACACTTTTACATATAATAAACATGAACAATAGCTCATAAACTTGACAAAAGCAAACTTGCAAACACTTGTTATATATCAATGTAGAGATCATAATCAGCTTTGTATATACATGATTCATAATTTATGTGATAGACACTCTTATTTCAATCTCAAGTATAAAATATCTATGTAATATTTTTTTGCAAGTCGCGTCCCCTGCCGCATTCTGTCTGTTGATCGTTATGAATGTGAATGAATACTTCGCTGGGAAAAGAGGAATTTTAGACTAGCATAACGTATTAAATACATATGTTTACAATGATTTGAGGATACATAATACCTCATAACTTCGAATGAATGATAGCGAATAATAATCACATCAAGTCAAGAGCAAGAGTTTCGCACGCAGATTTATACGTTCTTGGAGCGCGCTAGCTAGTTCACGTGTCAGTTCTTCGCAGACTAAGCGTAGTTCGGCATTCTTTTCCCTTAATTCTTGTAAGGTTAATTTCTTCTCATCCTCCGCATCATTCTTACTTTCTTCTTCGCCACCATCTCGTTCTGTTAAGATTAATTGTTAAGCATAATTAGGAAAATAAAGATGATCGAAAAAGTAGTTTAAAGTACATTTGTTTTAGGAATATCTCTAATAAAATAAAAAGAAGTCAAGTATTTCCGCTTATGAATATTATCAATAATTGCATGAAAATTAGTATGTTAATTCTAATAAAAGAACTGTAATTATAGAGGAAATGCCGAATGTTGTTGAAAAATTAAGTAATGAGATAATTTCTTACTTGGACTCGGTTTCCTATAAATATGAAATGCTCCGCAAACACCAGTGAATTGTTGAGATTGTGGTACTGTGTTTTCTGTAGATGGTATCATATTCTCAGGCAATTCACTCTTGGGAGAAAAGTGAGAGAAGTCGGCGACAAAAGCCTGACTTTCGCTTAACGTTCTTTGTCCCTCACCTTCGCTCCTTTGGCCGACCAATTTGCGAGGCAAAGTCTGTAGGAAAAACGGGACATTATAATTCCTGTCTTAAAAAACATTTGGAGAAAGTTATAAATTCCATTGCAATATCTTTTACAAGCTATATAGAATAAAATATTCCTTTAAAAACATACAAGAAAATTTTATCGTATACAAAATACTTACAATTCCTGGCGAGATTCTAGGTGGTACAAGTGGCGGTGCCCCAAGAAAACTTTGACCATTTTTTCCTATAAGAATATACAACTTTGTAGCACAAGACTTTCGTAACCGCAATCGTGGAATATCGGGAGTGATGTATATATACCTAATTTATTAAGATCGAGACTAGAACTGCGCCCGTGTGTTCTGTACGGTCTGGGTGGGGGTGGAGGTGGTGGCTCCTTCTTAGGAGTGACGATAACAGCGTCCTCGGGAGCTGCGGGAGGTTTCTTTGCGAGAGGTCGTTGCACTAACGACGCCGCAGAATGTTGCAGATCGTCCTCCCCCAAGGTTGTGCAGCTGCTACTGCTGCCGTTAGCGCCCGAAGCGAGAATCGCCGCTTCAGGCGTCAAACGCAACGGCACCGGATGCAGGATCTTCGGATCGCGTTCGACGGCTGACTTCTGGAAATCGAAATTCACCAGCTGCAGTCCTGGGCTGGTGACCGAGGAGCTGCTCGCTCCGGTCGGCGAGTCCACAAACTTCGTCCACTCCCTATTCTTTTCGCGGACGTTCGCAGAATTTGGTGACGATGATTTTTGAGCAGTTGTCGCCGGTGGGATCTGCGGCGCGGCCGTTGTCGCTGTTTGCATGACCAACGGGATCGACAAGGACGGAGGAAGAACATCGGGTAAGGGCACGTGGTTCCTCCTCAGTACTACAAGGTGCATAGCCACGTAGAACTCCTGTAAACTGAGCGCCCCGTCCCTCGTGACATCCGCAAGCTGCCAAATGCGCCGTAACTCGGAAACGGGAAGCCGCGACTTTTCGAAGAACGTTCTGGCCACGGGCCCGGCGAGAAGGCCCTCCGGATCGGACTGTAGCTGCGCGAATTGCGCGGCGTAGTAATCACGCTGCTCATCGCTGATAATCCACACTTCTTCCGGCGGGAAAGCCGAACTATCACCCTCCCCGTCGCCTTCATCGCTACTGTGCCGCTCCGAGCTCTCCTCCTCGGTGCCCAACAGCTGTCTCTGCTCCTCGGAAACCAGCAATCCCTGCCAACCTCCGGAAACGGAATCCAGGATCGTCTCACCACCTAGCAAACCGTCATTTCTCTCCTGAGTCACGCTGTTCGTCGGTGTAGGCGAATCCGTGCTACCACCAGTCTCGCGTGGAGATTCCGCCTCGCTTTCGCTCTCGGTAGTGCTCTCGGGGGCATGATGCCTACCCTTCGCTCCTCTAGTTATGTCTGGACTCCTCCTGCCCTCTTCGTCACCGGACGTTGGCCACGTGAATCTTGGCAAGGTGATGACATCCAGAGACGCAGTTATCATGTCCCTGGAGATTTCCAAACCAGCCTGGTGGACCGCAATGAGTTTCAGCACTGAATAAAATTGCTTCTTGCCCAGATGCGTGCTACCTTTGGCTCCCATACAGATGTCCAATATCTGTAAACAGGAAAAAAAATTAATAAAAATCTAATATGAACAAATACATGTCCATATATAACCGAGTTTCTACGAAGTGCTCCATCTTCATTCTCTTTTCTCTAAAATATGACAACCATAAATCTAATAATGACAACAATAACCGTCGGCTTTCTAAAAAGTAACGTACACAGCAAGGAACGGAAGGATCCTCGCAAAGCTATAGACCGTCGCGAAAAGCAAGCAGAAACTCGATATTCCCCAGCGACGAATTAATCAGTTGAGCTGCTGCGACATAACCTCCACGAGGCGAATCCCGACGTCTCGCCCGTGCCGTCTGCACATATGTCATCGCGGCGAGATAAATCTCATCACGGTGTGCACCGGCGACGGGAGGGAAACGTCAACGTCAGGCTCGCGCTTTCGCTCCCCGCTCACCTTCATCGTGACGTCGCGCGGCAGGTTGGCCGAGCGCAACAGCTCGGCGACTTTGATCACGGGCACGCTGTCGCCGTCCGCGTTCTCGCAGCAGTAGATGAATATGTCGCCGTAGTAGCGGTGCTCGGTCGCCGTCAGATGCAGACTCGCCATCGTCAGCAGGTCCCAGTCCATCTCGCTGGTGTTGCGCGTCCGCGCGCGCGGCCGAGAGCCCCGATGCTCGTCCCCGGCGCTCCACCGTCCGCGTCGTGTCTCCGAGCGGAGCGGGCCCGCTTTCCTTCCTCTTCGCGCGGCGCACACTCGCGAAATCCGCTTCACGCTCTGCTTCACGACGCGATCGTACTCCGCGGCGATCGCATCTCTCTCTCTCTCGCGCGCGCGCGGGGCACCGCGAGAAATGTCGCTCGCCTAGCTGCAAGCCCCGTTCGCGCGATTATCGCTATCTCCGGCTGCCCGGCCGACTGGCGCAGACTGGCGCGATGTTTGACATTATTGTAATCCGTGTCGGCTAACTCGCCCCCCCCCTCTCCTCCCTCTCGTCGGAGGTGTTGACGCGGGTGAGCGGTGCTACGCGCGTGGTTATTGCGTATGATTCATTAGAACGTTTATGATTCATTAGAGCCTTAGTTCTGTATTTATGATACATTAGCTTTAGCTCCGTATTTATAATATATATTATAAGCTTCAGCTTCATTTATGATACATTAGCTTCAATTCTATTTATACCCAGTCGACACAGAGTATCAGTTACATTACATCTACGTTATAATTTCGCACTCAACAATGTAATATAACAACATGTGTTATATTACGTTTACATTATTGAGTGCGAAATTAATTATAACATAGATGTAATCTCGCTGATGCTCTGGGTTGACTGGATAAAATATAAGTTTCAGCTCCATTTATCTGATACAGTAGCTTCAGCTTCTTTAACTATTTATAATATGTATTATAAACGTCTTCTCTGTATTTATGATATGTAATTTCACGCCTCACACACTTATGGCTCCATATTTATGATATGTATTTTATACTATAACTTTAGCTCCGTATTTACTTTCATTATTTAAGTCTCGAGTTTTGAGAGCGTGCCGATATTTGAAAAATTAAATCTATATAATACTTTTAATGCCTTTCGCATTCATTTTACTTACGCACTATCTGCTATTAACTAAAACTGAGAACGAAACAGCAATATTTGGACTGGTCAGCGTAATATATTTCATGATTCATATCACTCTGATCTAACGATACCTCAACACGAGCATCGAAATGTTTCATAAGTTGTAGCTGTAACAATGAACATGGAAATTATATTTATTATTTTACCATTATATCGTCGATACTTCGCTATCGTGTACTACTTTTTTTTTCGTACAGAAATAAGATTCGATATTGTCCGATAATCATTCACGTTTAATACAGTTTTTCTTTCATCGCTAAGATATTGCTAAGAATAGGAAATAGGATTGTTGTCAGCAGAATACACGCGTGCACTTTTTTCATCGTTAATAAAATCATCCAGAATCCCGTCCTCTCGAGACGGAAAAATTCAACGAGTGGTTTACGAGCCATCGGACAGCGATACCGATCTTCGCGAGAATAGAAAAAAAAAAAGAAAACTACGACATCATTAGCCGTACAAAATGACTCGTGACTAGAAGTTATTACATACAATGTTCTGTAAAGAATGTCAGTTTGGCTAGTAGTTTTGTTGCAATAGTTTGATTTGGAGTTTTCATTTTGACGAGAAGTAAGTCACAGTCAGTGGAATGAAGAATCCTCCGTGATTGATGAAGGAACACCTTTCTTCGAGCTATCGCAGCGTCCCGCGATCGATTTCTGTCCGAATGTCTTAATTCGCAGTTGTGTCAATGAATCTTCTCTCGGACTGCTTGTAATATTGTCAAAGTCCAAATTGCTGAAATGTTCCTCGAGTAAATCTTCCAATTTCTTCGAGAGCATCTCAATCTTTTTCATTCGTTCATCGTCATGCTGCTGAAAGAATGTTCGTTTTCTGAGACTCTAATTGAAATTTACGCAAATTAAATAGAAAAATTTGTCTATCTAATCCAAATTCTTACTCTTTAAAAGTAAATGTTAAGATATTGAATTCGATCTTTGATTTTAAAGATTAAACAATGCGAGAATAATTTTAATAATTTAATTTTTAAAAAATTCACGCAGAAATTTATCATATTTCATTTATGTCACACGATATTTATGATAGCTAAGCAGATAAATGAATATAAAAGAAATAATTGTTGATTTTTTACTGCAAACCTGATGATATAATTTCGCGTTGTTAATAATGCGATGGAAATCTTTTACGGCATGTTCGACTTTATGGTAAATCCGATTCTTCAACTTGTATTCGATGATCTCGAGAAACATCGGACTCTTAACAACCTTGCAGTAATCTTCCATCTGGAAATTGAAAAGAATATTTTCATCAAATATTATATTATCTCTACTGTCTCTTCCTATTTTTTTTTTTAACTGACTATTAATGAAGACTGGCCATCTTTATTATCGCACGAGAGCGGATACTTGAAGATCTTCGCCTCGTCCATCTGCCAGATAGTTCGATGAATCGTTTCTAATTTGTTAAATGCCAGAGGGCTGAGATTCTGTTTTCTCTTGGAACTGCACCACACCGACCAGCCACGATCGCCCGACTTGCTAGCGCACTTGCCATCCGATTCTTTCTTCTTACCGTGATTCATTTTCGTGATAGTTGACGATTTCGACGTTACGTTCGACCTGACATCACCCACTTTCGCACACGAGCCTTCCTCCAATTGCAGATCGTCCGGGTTTCTCGCTACTTTCTTGTCAGTTGATTTTCGCGATTTATTCAGAAGCTGATAGGACTGCTCGGGATCTTTCCTCTGGCATTTGTGGCCGGGAATTGGTATTACAGTGGTCATCGAAAAATTGGTCGCGCACGACTTGAGCGGCTCTTTCTTTTCCAGCTGTAGGTGGTTGCTCGTTTTCACAGATCTTCGTACTGTTTCGGAATACGTGGCTCTTCCGACGTGACTTTCCAATTCTTTCGTCGGCGTTTCGTTGTTTCTTGCGAAAGAATTGGACACGTGCTCGCGAGAAAAGATCGCTGGATATTCGCTATCGATAATTGTCGCGCGAGTCTTTGTGTTTGCAGTTGTCATTACATCCGCGATTGACGACGATGCCAGCTGATCCGGTTTTACGTCAACAATTTCCGAGCTATTCGAAGACTCTAAGCTGCGTCGATCGACGTCATCCTCACGTCCTCGCTTCTGCCTGCCGACGATGCTCGCGTTATTGAGGGTCCTGATCAGCCAGGAATCCGTTTTCACATTGGTCTTGACGTCGAGAGCTATTGAACATGCTTTTTAGAAAAGGATTGTTTTGCTTATTACTAGGTACCACCTGCAAAAAGATCGCGAGATATTTTTTAAGTAGTTTCGAGAAATAATTTTCAGATGAAATCCTCGCGAGAAAATTTATTTTTTCAATCTAATGCTTCTCTCATTACTGTTTTAATAAAATTGATCAGTATTTTATATTAAAAAAAATATATAAAATATATATTTTATGAAGTTCTTTACCATTCTCATCCTCGCGCAACTGCGATACCGATATTACGCTCGTGCTGGGCGATAATCTGCACGTGGATCTCGAGTCATCCTCCGAGATTTCACAGGAAGACGCACAGTCAACGTTATCCTGCTTCGTCGATTTCGAATCGCTCTGCTGCGACGCGATTGCTAAGGCTTCAATATTTTCCTCCGTCTTATCTTCCCTCTCGCTACCACTGTCGTTGCACTCGATGTTTTTCGACGTGTTGCTGCAATCTTTTACGTTAAGGGCCTCGAGAAGTATCTCGGCCGAGGCGCACGCCGCCTTCCAGGTGACGTCCTGTCGAGCTTCCTGCGACAGAGATTCCGTGCGCTTCAGAATCCTGGGTGAGCTCTCGAGATTGAACAGAGGCACGGGCAACTGCGAAGCTGGTGGGAACGAGGTCTTTATTAGCGTGGTGTTGCTGATATTGGTGGACAAGACCGATGCGCTCGTGTGTGATAAGGGCGTCGATGACGCCGGTATCGATACACCCTTCCCGCTGTTACCGCACACGCTGTGATAACTGCTCGCGTGCGCGTTGCGAGACGTCGCGTTGTTGCTCGATCGACGATTCGATCTTCTCTGATGTCTCTTCTTCGGCACGTTGTAGCTGCCCGGTTTCATATAGACCCGCACGTCTTCGGAGCTGTCGTATTCCTCGGGTACCTGCTGCACGTGGATACGATTGCCGATGAAGCTGCCGACGGCCCAAGGTGTGCTCTGGATATTCGGCAGATTTTGCAACACCTGGAACTGCTGACTCGCATCGATCTGCGATTGCTTGGTCATGACCATCGAGTATTTGGGCGTTGTTTCCTGAACGAGCAGTCGCGTCGCCGAGTTCTCGCTTGTCCTCGGCTCCTCGAAGGTCGACGCGGCCGCTGGAGGCTGCGCGTTTCGCATACTGGCGAACCAGGCCGACAAATTGGCCGCCATCTCCTCGGACTCCTTGTCGAGTGTCCGCGGCTCGATTTGGCTGAGCAGGGTCATCTTCGTTCTGGGTATAACCGGGAGTTCTAGTTGATCCGTTTGCGATCTACCGATGTAAATCGGACTGACGGTCGCGCTTTTCAGTCCGTAAAGCTGCTCGGAGCTCCTGCCACATCTCGAATTGATATCAGCGCTGGGATAAGATCCTGAAAAAGGATAGCTAACACCGTACGTCGGAATTCCCGGGTTGGATGCGGGATACGAAGAGTCCGGGTGATTACATAAGGGAAACGTGAAGGATAGACAGTTCCGCGCGTATAATCCGCTGTAACTCATGGGAGCGTTGATCGTTGAATGCTGCAGCCGGATAGACTCGGCATTATCGAGCACTGTCGTAATCTTATCTTCCGGTGTGTAAATTCCGTGTCTTCTGTCCTTCGTCGCGTCTGTACTGCTCTCCATCACTTTGTTCCTAAGCTGACAGAATTCGGCGTTCAACGATTTCTGAAAATCAAACTTTCTGGACGATGACGCGCCTTTTGTGCGGAGTTTATGACCGTCGACGTTGCACACGGAAACGTTCGGCACGGATTTCGTGGTGTTAATCAAGGACGACAAATTCTCGGTAATTGTCCACTTGCTCCGCAATTTGCTCTCCTTCGGATTCGTCGATTGCTGCTCCTGCTGACAGTTGGATTGAAAATTGCGCGGATTGTTCGACGCGCTGCGCGGTTTTTCCAGCGAAAGGGATTTTGCAATCGCATTTTGCTGAGAGGAAGAATTCGAGGGCAACGGGACGAAGAGATCGTAGGTTGTATAAAGCGACACGTCGCCTGGAAACGACGACGTCACGTTGCGTTTCTGGTCTATCATCTCTTTGTTCTCCCCGAACTTCTGGAACGTCCGTACTATTTGCTTCAGTAATTCGCACGTGCTCTCCTCCCACGTCTGGAAGTGCGCGATTAACTCGGGATCCAATCTGTCCAGTAAATTGGGAAAATGCTGCTTGTTCAGGTAGTTGTCGAGGCTCAGCCAACCGTTGCTAATGCGCAGAAGAGCATTTATGAGATCGTCGGCGAAGACTCGGTCTCCGGCGAAGACCGGAATGCAAGTTGAAGATTTCGTGATCGCCGTCCTGGTGGCGGACGACAGATACGTCAACCAGCTCCGTTTGCTGTCCGTTTGCGAATCGTCGGAATCGAGAACGATCTCAGCCTGCGTGCATCCCCAGTAAGCTGTCTTTCGAATCTGTTCTGGATACTGCGATCTATCGACGCACGGGCTGTCCGTTTGGACGCCTATCGACGTTCCGTTCTCGAATTCGAAGCAAAAATCGGCGAACCAGTTCGCTTTGTTGTCGCCCGCGCCGTTGAACAACGTCGTGGAATCAGTTTTATTGCTGGGCTTTGACTCCTCCTTGCCTAGATCGTTCGAGGACGTGGTGTTGCACAGAGCGGAAACCATCTTCTCGGCCTCGATGGTGAAGTCAAAGCTGGCCGAGGACTCGTCGGAGTAATGCTCCTCGTCCGTCTTCGCGATGACGGAGAGAGATTTCTGCAAGGTGCACTCGGTAGACTCGGCGCTCCTGTTATTTCCCGCAGCAGTTTGCTCATCGTTTTTCGAGAGCTCAATCTGAGAGGGCCAACCATTTTCGCTGTGACCGATTGGAACGACCGATTGGGCCTCGCAGGCGCTCGATGTCTTGTCCGCGTTGTGCTTGAACGGCGCGAAATCAAACGTGGACGAAGGCTTCTCTCCTCGCGGTGGTGCGAGGACTAAACCAACGGGCGGATTCGAAAAGAACGGAGAGGACTGCACCGTCACTGGGAATTGATTGCTGCTGAAGCTAGTTAGGTTGGTATAAGGAGTGAGATTGGCAAGTGGAAAGGACGAGTTGGCATTGACGGTTTGCAGACTACAGGTGTTGGTGGCCGAGATATTGTAGTAGGAACTTTGCAACGGATGCTGTTGCTGCTGCTGCTGCTGTTGTTGCTGGACGTTTTGTCGGTCTTGAATGAGGCAGAAGGTCTGCACATCCGGCGGCTTGAAGTTGAAGGGCTGCGGTAACAGATGCGTCGCTCCGGAATTGTTACTGTAATGCTCGCTGTGCAATGGTCCAGCATGGGTGAATGTAGATGAAGCTACTAAGAAGGACGTGGTCGACGGGGGGATTGATGCAACGCTGGTGGACGGTTGGTCGAAGAGTACCACGGGTTTTGGGTTGTACGAGAGTTGCTGTTGCTGTTGCTGCTGTTGATAGTATTGCTGACCGCGGGACGGCTTGTTCTTGGGGTGCCATCGATTATTCTTACCTGCATCCGCGCGGAATATCTTCATTGTCATTTTCGTTTTATATAACTACATTCTATATTAATATTAATATTATTACAATTATTAATATTTGCGATTTTTTTGTATTACTTTCAATACTGTTTTATCACTAAAAAAGTTTTATGAAATAGAATTAAGAAGAAGATTGGAGAAAAGAAGAGAGGAGCTGATTTGAAATATTAATTCAAATTAAAATCTATTTTTTTAGACCTTGGAGATGTAAATGGGCGGAATTCGGTGAAACAATGTGAGACTGAACGTTCGGATAAACGCACGAAGAATGAATCGCTGTTCCGTATGGTTGAAGAGTCACCATTGGGTTACTGACGGGAGCATACAGAATTTGCTGTTGCTGTTGCTGCTGCTGCTGCTGCTGCTGATGATGATGATAGACGGACGATGTTGTCGATGGGCTTTGAATCGGGGATGACTTGAAATGATGTACGGACGATCGATTTGATCGCACAGCCGTCGGGCGCATGTTCCGTTTGATCCTTGGATCAAAACTAAATCCTCCACCGTCTTCGAATCAATGTTAGCAACTTCTAATGGACGATATAATCTGTCATTAGCGGTATCGCAACGTTACTGTTTAACGTCGTAAATCATTCAAACTTAGATGCAATTGGTTACGTCTTTCGCATTCACACGTCAAATTATGTCGCTTCATTAAATTAACTTCGCGTTATTTAACTTTGTGAAAATATAATTATTTACTTGACTAAGGTCATGACGCCGCTGTTATAATATATATTGCAACCAAAATGCATCACATTAAATGTAATAAAGTTAAGGTAACGTTAATTAAAAAAATCTTATATATATATATTTTTTAAACTCAGTGATAGTCGTTTATCTAATTGGGATGAACATAGCCGCTGTACCAGCTGTTGATTGAAGTTCATTTAACTTCTTATTAAGAAAAATTTTACGTATTTAGAAAAAAACTATTATTTTTATTTTACAATATTTTAAACAAGAAAGTAATTAATGTGCAAAATAATACTATTTCTGGATTATATTATTTTACAGTAATATCGATCCTCGGTAACAGTAGCATATTGTAGGAGATATTACATAATTACTATAATCGAAACAATTTGTGTTATTCAAAAAAAATTGTAACATAAATCAACGAATTTATTATAATTTAATGTCGCTAATATTACAATGTTTTATCATTACTATAAAAAAAATGATGTATGTATAATGTATCACAAGAAAAGTACAGACAACAATCTAACAGATGGCTCTTCCAGGTAAATTTCAATTCTAAATCTCTACAATTCTAAGAAATGATCGAAAATTGAGCAAATCACACAAATACTATTACTGCGAAATGATTGTAGGAAAAATAAAATTTGAAAATTTGTATATTTATATAAAAATATATAATAAATTTATTTTTAGAAAGTAACATATTAACATACGTATATAAAAGCTACAAAGTAGAACTTTCTATATTAAATTGTTAAGAAATAAATTTTGATATTAACTTAAAGATTTAATTTTTTTCTCTTTCCTGCTTCTTCGTCTTCAACTATTTCTGATTGTTCCGCAAAATCCACTGTAAATGCCGTTTTGCCGGATATTCGCTTTTCTGAAATAAATAAAACCATATATTCCTTTTTTATCCAATTTTCTATAAAATAACCTTAATTATAATAACTTACTTGCTTTTAAAAGAAACAATTGACATTCGTTTAATATAACTGCTTTCGTTCTATCTCGTCGCAAACCTAATACAGATCCACTATGCATCGTACAAACTTGGAATAATTATGGATAATATAGATTATATAAACAAAACTATGCTTTGATTGAACCAGCAAAACTATGATTATATAAGCAAAACAAAATTATGCTTTCAAGCATAATGTCGTCAATATTTCATACAAAATTCTATGATATTATACATTACAATATTAAATCAAAGGATACAGATTGATGATGTCGTAAGGATTCCTGATTAAATTCCTGCTATTTGCACCACTGGATATGATTATATTCTATAACATACAAATAAATAAATTGTCTTAACATATATTGATAAAATAAGCGTATTTAAAATTATTTGTCACTGCAACGATCAGTAAAATTAACTTACAATAAAAATCTAATACATGTATCTAATATTACATACTTACCATGCTTATGCGACACATTTGTAGCTGATAAGAATGATGAAGAGTCGCTACACGTGTTTCTCGTCTCAAAAGGTCTGTATACTGTATTTCAAAATACAGATCCCTTGCTATTGCCTGCCGATATACCTTCCGATTTACCTTTATGCCGGGAATTTCTGGCTTTATCGTAATGATATCCACTTTAATTTGTGAACAAACAAACTAAAAAATAAATAAATAAATAATTAAATAAACGAGAGACAAAATAATATAATACAGGAAATGAAAATATTGAAAATTATAATTGCAATTCAAAAATATACATTTATATGCACACCTCCAATATATCTTGCTTAGTTGGGACAAGAGCATATATATCATACTTTTTTAAATTTGCATATTGTTCCTGTAATAATAGAACTATATTCAATACAATATTATTGCTTTAATACAGATGAACCTTCCATTTTGAAAATTGTATAACTGCAGCTTCTATTATTAATATCACGTAATCGCAGCTTCGTAACGTTCATTTTTTTATGCATATGTTATAGAAGTGTACTGTAATATATTAATATCTCGCTTAAATTAAATATTTTAGAACTTGAGTTACTCTACTTTCAAAATAAATGGTTTCAAATACAAGTTTTATAACATAAAACTGCACCAATCTGTGTGCCTTCGAAGAATTTGAACAAATAAACGTTATCCTGTTAAGTATACACAGCTTTCCTTTCCATTTCTCATTTAGTTTTGAAACATCAATTGGATCTGGCACCGTACTTGTTACCACTTTAGCTTCGTTACTACTCTCCTGCTTCTTTTTCTTTTCGTCGTCTATGGCACTGTCATGTACGGTTTGATTTAATGCCACTGTTCTATAACCCACTAATAACCAAACAAATTCATAAGATAATGAAAACACTGATTAATTTATTCGTACACTTTATTTTTCACTCTCACAATTAACTTACTTTCATATAACTTTGATAAAATGTCATTTAAATTATCCGTCCCTCCATTCGGTATATTTACACACAAGTCAAAAAATCCTTCATTCGATTTAAAATTCATCATTTTCGTTAAATCTATCAATATAATTACAAATTATCTATATCGATATACAATATTGGTTAAAACAGGCGTGGTGAGCAAATAAAAATTGGATCATAAATAAATAAAGACGCCAATGTTATGAGGAATTTCTGTATTAAAACACAAGAAATTCGACGAGCGTATTCTATAGAAGTATCCGTAGAACGCTACACGTGTTACACACTTCTGCCTCACAGAGATTTTATTGCTGCATCAAACGGTTCTAAATATATCCAAGCAATTTATATTCGTTAATAATCCCTTCGATAAGCAATCTATGCGTCACACCAAATTAAAGGAAGCCATTAAATGTGATAATTTCTTTCATTATTACGGAGACCACACGAAATCGCCGGGTATAGCTGACGAAACAGCTGGAGGACTTCAGCCATATTGCTGAGTCATCAAGGTTCATGCGCCGACTGAACGCGCGGGATTTTGTCGTAATTTAAAACAGGAAATATCTATTCTACGTACGGAAATTTCCTTAAAAGAAATCAAGAAATAGCCCAAGCATAAAATTAATTTATGTACAAAGATGAAATCCGACGAGAGAGGAATTACAGGGGAGAACTGACGATGAAGCTATATAAGATAAAGCTATTAAGATGTTACTCGACAATGCAGATCGGAGTGACGCGACCGGGATTAATCATCGCAAGTGATTGATTTGATGGCACTGATCCTTTATTCCCAACGCTGTGGACGGCTGCTAATCGGGAATTGTATCGTTAGCCATTTAGCGTCTTATCTTTTTTCTTTATCTTGGGAAGAGACTGAGTCCTTGTTTCATTATGCGAATTTTTAATTGCCGAAATACGAATCACCTTCGCCATCATATCTTCGATCGAAGGATACGCCGTGTTTTGAACGGGGAATAATCCCGTACGTGTACTTGAGCTCATTTCGAGAACTATATAAAGACCGAGTATTCCATATTCCATGATTCAATATAATCTGAAGTGACTTTGTTGGCTGATCTACCAAATTAGACTTGATCATGGTATTCAAGTTAGGATTACTCGTTATAATGATCACTCTCGCAAGTTGCGTAGTACGTATTACATTTCTCCGTAGCGCAAAGATGCTAAAAATTTCACGAAAAAACGACACATAACTTCACCATGAAATCAACTAGCTTGTTAATTGAATTTAGAGAATTAAAATTCTGCTAAAACAATATTTGCACTCAAAATTAAACAAAAATAAAATTTCATTGCTTATCTTTTTCCAATATTAATTTCAAAATAAAGAGAAAAATTAATCAATAAAATCTTTACAATTTAAAGATATGTCTCAATATTCTTTACAAAAAACATTCGATTAAAAGTGAATAAAAAAATCTTAAATTCACTGTTCTTAAAATTCAATCTGAAAGTATAAAAGCTATATAGCTAAATGTATTTATAGGCGCACAAAGGATATTCGTATGAGCGTCCCAATAAGCATCAGGCTTACGACTGGAGATACGACTACAAGGACCAATGGTCGAATGACGACGGGATCCCCGGCGTAGCTGGGAAAGATTATCCAATTTTCCACCGAGTTCCGTGGACCCGGTTCGGGTGCGAGTGGAAATATCCGGGCTATTACGCCGACCCTGAGGCCGACTGCCAGGCGTATCACATCTGCCAGCGCGGCGGCCGTAAGGACTCGTTCCTTTGTCCGAACGGCACGTTATTCAATCAGGAGAGACTGGTCTGCACGTGGTGGTACACCGTGGATTGCTCCCGCGCACAAAGTTTCTACTCCATTAACGAGGCGGTTGCAAAAGCAATGGAGGAAGCTGATAGGTGAGCACGCATTACGTAACGAATTGTTCAAAATACATACCGTACACCGTGCGTCCGTACGGCATTCGCATGCGATTACGTAATCGGCATCTCCTTATCTCCTGCGGTTTAGGCATAAAAAAAAGAACCGTTGCAGTAACATTTCTTTTAATGTTCCCGCTGAATTATTTCATAATAAAATGAAGTCATAAATCACGCGTCCCGTTAATTATAATAGGTACGTTACTTTCATTCGCACGGGAAAAGCAATCAAAGACTCCCCCGTTTTCAGTTTTCACTGCGATTAAGTATTGATGTTTAAATATTCAACGAATATAACATCAATACGTAAGCACTATACTGATCGGTGATGTAAATTTTATATCTAACTGCAGTAGCAATTTTATTTTCTTCGTGTGCAGCGTAATGTTTGCTTTAAACATTCGTAAAACTTGGAATTTTTATTTAATGTTATATTATATTATTATATATATTATATATTTAATATTATATTATTTCTTTAATATTATATTATATTTAATTATAGTTTTATATTTTATTTGTACTCTCATCTATTCTTTTCATTTTATATTTTATATCATTAGAAGTATTCTTTCTATTGCCACTAATCATTCTTTTACAATGAAGACGCATCAGAATAGCTGGTGAGCATAAGCTATCCTGGAATTATCAGCGTGAATCTAACGAGGATAGATCCTGGAATAAGAATTGGCAGAGTGAACAACGATGGAACAAAGACAGCACTCCAATTCGTCATAATCAAGATTTCGGTTTCCTGAAACGGCTTCCCTCTGAAACACCTACACGTTCTAAATTTTTCGATAAACCTTTACCGGAACCGAATTACAAAAGCGAATTTGGCAAGCAACCGACTTCGCAATACCAGTCACGATTCTACCTGCCTGTGTGATTTGTAACTGACCGAGCAGTGTTACAGATGTCATTCATAATATCTTAAACATTTTGTACAAGCATTATTAATAAATTGTTTTATTAAAGTAAATAATGTGACTTCGATTCTTCTATTTTCGAGAGAATTTTTATCATTAATTCACGCGATACATTCAATCGAAATATTTTATCAAAAGCATGATCTTTTATTCACCATCATTTAAATTTCGTAGAAAACGCAATTATCTCTCGGAAATTACGTCTTAGTACTTAAAGAAATTATTATAAAGTGTAAGGAAAGAGAGACGAAAGTAACAATTCTAAAATGGAACTGCGCAATCATAAAACTTTAGCAGAATACTCTTTAAAGATTCTGGTCTTCTTAACATTTTGTTGCCTCAGTTAAGAATTACAATAGAATCGCGACTAAATGCTTTTCATATTTATTTCATATAATCAGTCATAAGTACAAAACATAATTATATGTAAAATGTGTAATTACAACTGATTGGTAGAGAGATTGAGAAAATTGAACTATAAATCGTCTAAAATATCCAGGTCTTTTATAGACTAAACTGTTCTGTGTGCAAACAGATTATTGTGAGGAAAGGGACTGTCGCTCTTTTAATCTATCAATTATCGAATATAAAGTATTCGTACAAAGAAGAAATACGATTTGAAAGTTTGCAACAGCAAGCAACTCTAAAATTTCGTAAAAACTAACGAGTTAAGAAAATTAATATCGAGTGCTGAGCTCCCCGTCTTAGATTTCCCCTTGTTCGGCTAAATGGATTTCTCCAACGCGAGCAATCTATCTAATCCCCTCGTACTTTTGCAGCCGAGCTACATTCAAGACTACTTCGGCTTATAATATCACGATTTATGGACGAAGGAAGGGCTCTCGTCATCGATAAACGTGCGATGAATAAGCGATGGCGCAAACGCAGACACGGCTAGTGCATCTCCGCGCGTCGTCTTTGATATTTCCCGGATTCTGAGAAAAAGGGGTGAAGGGGTCTGAGAGATCCGCGAGGGGGACGTCTTCTAGATCTGTGTCTGTCCACTGCAGACGAGCGTCGATTCCACCGTCACGATCGTTCGCGCGAAGGTCAGTCGTGATTCGCGCAGGATGGGCGCGCGTCTCCTGCCTTAATATTCTCACGGATCGCGAACTGAATGCTCCTATTCATAGCTCTTGAACAGATGTAGACGTACAACGAACGTGCGTCAATTATGACACGCCGATTGCACGATCAAGTACCTGTGCCTGATACCTATACACGAAGTCGATTCACGTGTCAATATCTATGCAAGCGCGGCGCTGAAGAACATCAATCAGAAAGATGGATTTTAACGACCTTGATTAAATTTCTCGCTCTTGCGTGCGGGGAAATTGCGTACTAAGTGCCCGTTAGCCGATCAGAAAGTAGTTTGAAAAATCCCTCATTAGAGAATAGCGAGATGCGCGGAGGATATTTGCACTACGCGTATAAGAGAACTTATAATAGCGGCTAACTTTTTTAACGTACAGCCGCTAAAGATGGTTCTTATTTGCGCAAACTGTGTGAAGCAATATCAGCTTCTAAAGTTGTGAAATGTAAAATAAGCTAACAATAGCTAGGGGCTTTATTCAAGTAGTCTTGATTATTACTATAGAAATGTTGTTTTTCATTTATGGCTTGTCGTAATAGCTAACTAACATAAAATATATATTTAAGGCATTTTTACTCTCTTCTCTTATTTATTTATTTATTATAGAAGATGATAAGGAAAAATCGGTTATTTAAAATAATGCTGTAAAATGTATCTAATAATAATAATAAATGTATCTAAATGTATAATTGTTATATTCTTAATACAATCTACTTTGTAGAAAATAAAGATTTAAAGTAAGACGTTTATTTTTTGTTTAATTTTCCTTAAGACTTCATCTTCCGTATAGCAGAAATTATTCCTATAAGTTCGCCAATTATTACATACTTCAATTAACTCAATCCTCTTCCTTGTTGTTATTACGAAGTTCAATCAACAGCTAATTATGACTTCACATAATAATCCGGCAAATGTCGTATGATCGGTATAAAGAAATTATAAAAAGAATAAAGCGCATGAGAGACGACAAGGACAACTTGTCTTTCTTTCCGATCTATCACTGATGTAATGCAATTGTTATAAGAAGAGACGATTACTGATAGTTTAATCTCGCTTTGTTTGCCCTGATTTTCGCGAAGTTGAACGTTGAAGTTTAATGTTAAATTCGCAACATGGATATATTCAAATACGCTTACCATCGAACTTTTCTCACAATTATGTTGTAATCGTAATTCTTTCAAACATTAATGCGATCAATTTGTTGCAGTACATCACTACACAGATTATGTAACGCAGATCATTACCCTGATTTTTTTTATCAACAGAAATTATTTGTCGACAGAACAAAATAACTTAACCGTTTCTTCTCACTTGAGAGATCCCGGCGGATCGTGAGACAATTGTCGATGTTATATATAATACAATAAGTGGATTCCAAGCATGTTTTGCGAGGGAACCAAGTGCGGCTCGGAAAACGCGATTGAAGTCTCGCGCTCGTGAGAACAAATTTGATGTAATTATCGCGGAAGCATTGCGCCTCCTTGGAAGAACGCTATATGGAAATTGTACTAATCGTATTTATAAATTTCGACCCCCGTGTTTACAATCATTTTAAAATAGATCAAAAAAAGTTTCAACTCATGTTACATATATATATATTTTTTTTAATACATATTTTATTTTATTATTTTATTAGTACGTCGAAAATGATTTAAAAAAATGTTTAACTAAAGAAAAGATTTTTTTTATTTAAATAGAATATTTTAAGAATCTCTGTCTTTCTTTAGTTCTAAAATTAGATGTACACTTTGAAATATTGTAGATTGTAAATATATAATTGTGCGTATGTATATGTGTGTATGTATATGTCATTGTGCGCTTCATTCTTGGAAATAATTTGAAAAATATCATGATTAATTTTCATATATTCACATACATTCATCGCAATGTGAGACCTTATTCGTCATAGTGGCGAGTGACGAATGCATTGGATACTGCGATTATAATCGTAATCAGTTTTTTTTTCTTCCACAACGTTATTTCCATGTTTATTCTTTCTAATTGCACGGATTCTATAAAGAATTTTTAAAGTATTCATAAAATAGATGAATTCTAATATAACCAATCGTTAGACTTCATTAACGATTAGTTCTAGAGGAATGGATGATTTTGCAATGCGTAAACGATTATCGCAATCGTATTAAATCGCTGATGGATTTCAGCAGAAACGCTAATACGATTATATAGTCGTAGCCTTTCTATCCTGAACGCTAGAATCATTGATGGGTATCGCGGGCTTTATCCACCGGCCGTCTTATGAAAATGAATATTATACTCGCTGTAATTTTTTTTTTCGAGTTTTAAAATGTATGTCTTCTAAACGTTTTCCAAAGCAGAGCCGCTCTTGCTTGACAGATTTTTATTATTTAGAATCTCACAGTGATTGAAAGCAGGATTGTATAATTGTGTATGGACATAAATTAATTTATTGATCTTCAATACACATTGAGCACAATCTCTAGAGCCACAAGTAAGATGCAATGTTTAAAGCAACTAAGCTACATAGGATATAGTCAAGATATCAAGGGAAGAAGCGAAGAGATATTCGCCTCAGGGTCTCACATCTAGTACCCTCGAGGTTTTGCAAACTAAAATCTCGTCCATCCGTCCGATAACTTAGCAAATAGTTGTATCGATGCCATCTTCGCCCCGGGACTCGTTGCGACCGACTATAATTGCCGCCGACTTGGTGCCAGCGCGCGTGCACGTGCTCGCGAATGTGGACGGCGTCGTGCGAGGGGATTAAATCTTACCAAGCAGAAATCGCGTGTATGGAAATTACGTAGTATCGCGACGAAAAGCCGATATCGGCGCCCGCTTTTGTCCCATTTAGCGTGAGTTACGTGCCTTTATACCGCCCACGCGATGCAGTAACTCGCACTTTGCGGTGAAAGCACCGCAAGAGGAGAACGTGCGAAGACACGTAGTGTCACTATGTACGTCCGATGATGATTATGCGATGACGCAGACCGATTATGAATCCGAAACGGGGCGAGCGAACGCTGTCAAAGAGCGAATGGGACCGCTCGTTCTTTAACAGCGAAAGACCGCTGCATCATCATAGTGATTTTCATACGATACGTAAAATTCTACCGTAAGTAAATCATCTAAAGATCCGTCAAAGAAATAGTCAATCAAACCGATCAGCAAGCCAAAAAAACTTCTTTAAAATAAAACTGTCATTCGACATTTATTCGACATTTTAATCAATAAATTGTTATAAAAAGACTAATTATTTGTCTGAAAAATTGATTGGAAGAAAAATATAATTTTTCGTGAATAGCATTAATAATGTTAATATAAATTTTAAAAAATTAAAAATTTGTTTAGATTTCCTTTTTGCATCGTATAACAAAGAAACTTGGCACATCAGTCAAAGGGTACTTTAAACGGAGTGCTCTTGTCATTAAATTCAACCTGCCCTTCTCTGTCAAACGACAAAATCAATACGATCTACTTCACTACCCATTTAATCATACCACATTGCCTCGACATCTCGATCGGAAAACAAAACAGAAGACTTTACGTTTCAAAAGCATTTGTGTGCTCTTCGGTCTTACGTATCGTAAGGTATTATTTTCCGATATCATGCATTATTTATTAGGAATCGATTCTCTTTGATCTCAGGCAGAGGTTCAGAGTTAGAAACAATAGTATCATAGCTTTAGAAACGCAATTGCTCCATAATTATTTATGGAAAATGATAACATTTTTAGAAGAACTACAAACTTATATATTTTCTATTATAATAATATAATTATTAAAATTTATTCGTTATTCGAAATTTTTTCGTATTTATATTTATTTTAATGATAAACGTTTCAAAATAATTAAATACGTGTATAATT
>VBVR01002016.1:0-25584 GCA_011638315.1 Tetramorium parvispinum
TATATATAATATATATATAATAATATTGTTGATCAACAGAAAGAAAATATATGAACATATTTTATTATAATTATATATAAAAAATTTTTTCCCGGATAGTAACGTAAATTTATATTATATACTTTTGAATTTACAAAGTAATTGTGTATTCAACACACTTGGTTTTCGCTGCGCAAAATCAAAATCATTTTTTTATCGCATTCCATCTTACGCACGTGCGTCACGTAATAAGAGCAATTTGCACGTAGATCGTGGACCATATAATTTTCGCGAATACGCGTGAGAAATCGATCGCTTTTTCAAGTGATCTGTCGACACCTTGCAATCGAGCGTGATTACTGTGGACATTGAGGTGTACGCACGGATGGACCGTAATCATCCTCGCAAAGCGCTTTCCGTCGATTGCATACCAGATGTTTCACGTTCCTCGCAAAGGTATCACTACCCCACAAAGATAATGTCCAATCTCGACGAAACGATTGTTGAGCCTTATTTATAAGAATAGATATCCAGAATGGTTGTAGAAATATAAAATTATAATTATAATTGTAATAAATGTATTTAGGAATTTTTTAAGGATTATGTATATATTTTTTTGCGTATTATACTAAAGATATATTAATATATGTTTAATTATTAATAAAAATACAAGTAAAATAAGACGTGTAAAACGTATATATTTCAGATACATAATCTCCGCTGTTTCGTAAGTATGGTATTTGCGCTTAATTGTCATTAAAAATCTACTTTATCTTACACGATAAATGTGTTAGTGTATAGTAGAACAGTATTTAACTATTATTTACAATTTTCAATTTTGCAAAGCAACAGCGAAGTAAAGAAATAACGTTTATAATAACGCCAATTATAATGCGAAAAAATTTGACACGAGGCGTCTCGTTATTTGCACTTTAGCGCCGAGAGAGATTTTCATGGATTCAGATGAAGGCCTCGGGCAGCGTTTAAGCCGTCGCAGTTAATTTAGCGTGCCGTCATACCGTCGTGACGTAATAATATGAAAGCTCCGCCGTCGATTTCTTTTAATGCGCGCTCGAGCTTCGTTAGAATTCGTCGGGAATATAAACGAGTTAGACTACTCCCCGTAGAAAAACGGGCCAGAATTTTCATGTCTTAATTACCGGACCAAGTTAGATTTTCATAAATATCTAACAAATCATACACTTCATATTTGCGTTATGAAAACACGAACAACGAATAACTCACATTTTATTAATAAGATATTATTAAATTAAAATGAGTATTAATATTCGTTAAATTAACACTTTATTTTAGTAATCCTTTGTAAAATAATATTTTATGCAAAAATATATGTCAATATTGTTTCAAAATTATACATATAAGACGTAAAGTATAAGCAAAATTCCGTTCTTTTTTCTGTATGAAAAGTATTAGTTTTCGGATTGTTCACGTATTTGTATATAACAATCTCTGAGCGGCAATGATTTCTGTTTATAAATGCATTGTAATCTCCTTGTTATATACCTCTATAGTTCGGCATCCAGACTATGCGGAGGCACTGCGATTGCGAGGGGATCGCGGTGGACGAACCAGCCACAAAGATTGCTATCCTATTTGTCGGCGAAAAAGAGTGTAAACCTCAGTATTAGCCGGTTATCCGATTCAGCACCTAGCTCGAGGCTGATTCTTGGGAATGTGCCAACGCTGCCTGTCGATGACCACAGGTACAACGCCTCGTAAAGCCGCGATGAAAACCCTTTGTGCACCGATCAGATAAAAAAAAACGAAGTAATTTCGCGGTTAATGCCGTCGTGCGAACAACCATTTCCAATTTATTCCAATGTCGCCGTTAATAATGCACACGTGCATAAAGTTCGTTCTGAAAGTTCATGATGCAAAACTATTCTCGCGTACTCGATAATAATTAATACCTTTGAATTTATACGATTGGGTGGGATTAATGGAGCGGTAATAATTTTCTAAATGTATTGCACATCGTTTCCATATTATTTCAAAATTTAAATTATAAATTATTATGTTACAAATTTATTAACTTATTTATATTAAAATACTGAAAATGTTTAAAAAGTTTAATAACTGAAGAATTTACCCCAAATTATATCTACAATAGCAAATTTAATATTGATTACATCAAATAGTAATAAAAAATTAATTTGCAATTTGAATTTTGAAAAAGTCAAACAAAACAGTCATGCATTCTTTTAAAAGGTCATCTTCTTTTAACAACTTAAATTTAATCGTTATTAAACTGAAGATACTGAAGGTTTACAACTAATTTACTTCCTGTTACGTTCGATTTATGCATCATATTCGCACGAATAATTAGAATCAGATATTGTAATTGCTATTCGAGCCTACTGCCGATAGCAGATCCTTTTGAGAACAATAGGGACGGTACTTGTATTCGAGATACCTGCTTGCTTGATGCAAGCTTAATCCCTTCGTGATATGATCGCATTAGGAGTCCTACAAGATCGCCTCCCTGGAGCGTAATCGAGGTCAGTATCGAAATAGGATTATGTCCCGAGTGTATCGATCTCCAAATGCAATCGTGACCGATCAGGATACCGATATAGTGCTCTGCTACAACGTTTCGTCGCGAACTGCGATTAATTGAAACCCGACGAACGCGTGAGGAATACTCGAGCAAAAGATATCGAAAGTTTAATTGCTCCGAACATGCGAGAACACGCACGTATTAAACGAATGAAAATAAAATTCTACCGTATATTTCCTTTTTCAATGATCAAATCGGCGATAATGAAGATGAAATTTACAACTTTTGAGATCAATAAGATATGAAATGATTAGAAAATTAGAATAAACGGGCAACAAGTTAGAATCTTTTGTAATAAAAATAAATATACGGAAACTTTGAGATAAAGGAATAATTCTACAATCTATAGCTTAATATTTTGTAGCGAATTTCCTTTTATCATATTTAACTGTATTTCATCAATGAAATATAGTATCTGCACACATATGCGCGAGACGTATGCACACGCGACAATTGCACGTGCGCGTCATTAGTTCGCGCTCTACGTATTCGCGATGGCGGATTTCCGCGGATTCGAGTTCATTCAGGCACGATAACAGTACTCTCGAGAGGCTCTTACTTTAGCCGCAGGTGCAAAGTTCGCGCACTGGTGAGAAAGTGGTCGTGACTTACGAGCCGGGTGCTGGCCCGGTCGCGGCAGTCGTAATTAATCATGCAGCCCGCGGAACGCGTACCTAATCCCATAATGATCGCAACAAGCCGACCAAAAGATCGCGCCTGGTTCGTCATTAAGTCCAATTAGGAAAAAAGAGAATCAACCGTGGATTTCGTCACGAGCCACCCCTCGAGCTTTGATTGCGATCTTAAAGCGACTGTAAGCCTCTCGATCGAGGAATCATCGAGAGCGATATCCATTGAATTGCCTATGCAAGCATACCTACACTAAATAATAGAATTTATGCTTCCCTAACACTAAAGGTCTTAGCACAAAGGATATAAACATATTACATTAATTGCTTTTGCTATTTTAATAATTATTATTGTAACTATGAATTTGAATGTATCAAATATAATATTTCCGTTCTCAATCTTTATTTCTTTCCTACATGATTTGTTTAGGAATTTGATTGTATATTTAATAATTATTAAACAATTTGATAAAGATAGCTAAATATAATTTGTTCTCATATGTTAATTATTACCGTTATAAATTCCAAAATAATAATAATATTCCATATTTCGCAATTTAATATTCTTTATCATAACATTATCTGCACATTTGTAAATACGTATTTTCTTTATTACGTGCAATAAATATATTCCATGTATTAAAATAAAATAATTATTTTGAAAATCTTGGAAATAATTTTAATAACAAAATAAAGAAATGTTCGTTTCACGCCTAAATATAATTTCAAGGAATAAGATGGGAATTCTTGAATATAGCATTGTTGTTAAAAATTCGTCTCTCGGTTCCAAAAAGATTTATACGCGTTCGTAGCAAGGTGTGTCTTCTTACTGTCTCCACATTCTCTTTCTCTTTTTCGTTTTCTCTCTGTCCCTTTTTGTACGAAAACGCGTGTGTAGACCGCTTACACCGGTCTCTGCCTCTTCGAATTTTTTTTTTCTTTCCGTCTAGCGAACCTTCAGTATCCAGCTCCCAGCATGGTTTCGTCCTTCTTCGCACCCCTCTTCTATCATTTTGCTGGTAATTCATTACCCAAAGTTAAATCACGCCTTTCCACGGCCCTTCGAGACTTTCCAGCACGGTAGTTACGATTGCGAGCGAATTTTCCCTTGGGCCCTTTCGAGCTTTTCAGGTCGTTCGACGCTCGAAGTTGCGGCGAGTGTAAATTTTCAATGGTGAATGACACGGCTATCTTTCGCAGGAACTGATTCCTTTAACTTTCTCAAGAGCATAGTCGCTTTAAGAATAATTACTATCTTTATCACTCCTATTCTCACTTTGGGTGGTTGGATGGGCAATGACCTAATTTTCCTCTATCAGAAGAAAGATTGAAATTTTTACTCCATCTACTAAATGATTGCCGTAAAATTATGTAAGATTAAATAAGATTATTTGCTAGACTGTTTGCTAAAATTTAATTCGAAGGATACTTTTTAAAAAATGTAATAAATTAGACATATTATAAATTAAAATACGTGTTTAATTTTTCCACAATAAAAAGTGTTACAATAAGAATTACTAATTGCTTAAATAAAATATGCCTAGCCGAGGTATCCTCATCAAAAATTTAAAACCGAAACAGATTCAATAATTTTATTGAGAACTCTTTCGAAGGTGTCTTCGAATTACTTCCTTTCCTCCTAATGTGACCTTGTGTGAAGCGTAAAGAAGGCAACTGCACAGAATTGCGGATAACATTGTTCACTGTCTTCGAAGGAATGGCCAGTTTCACGCCGGCACGAATACGAGAAAAACGAGCTCTTTGGTCACGGTTCGTGGAAGTCTGGGTGGAGAAGAAAAACAAATTGCCCCAGAACCACCAGCTTCAGGTGACCTGCATCGAATAGCCTCCTCGTAGGAAACCATGCGACTAAGTTCTGTCATATATATTGGTCTAGCTTCACTGTTTCGCGTTTCGCGAAGAGAGCGAGCCCCTACATGACCCAATATTTTTCACCCGTTATGCGGCAGATGCCTCAGGATGCTTAAAAAAAGATCTGAATCTCATGAATGACATTGCGAAACGACGCTGCTATTACTTCTCGCTAATTAGCATCGCAATTACTTTCTGCCTTCTGCAAAAGAAGCTGGAATCTGCTGGAGCAAAATATAAACGCCTGTATTTTCTAAAATAAAAATTCGGATAATCAAGAGGCGTATCGGCAAAACGATAAACATAAATCCGTACTGTAAAGTTGCGAGATTTATAGCAAATTATAATAGAATTTACGATATACACGACGCTTTAAAAAAAATATGGATTATTAACGAAACGTGACAAAAAAACGCGGCAATCTTATACAGATCAGTTTTTCATCATGTCCTCCAACCGGATGAGATTCAGAACAAAAAGGAAATCTAAATGCGACTACTAAAACTGTCGGCAGTCCCTTTGTCTCTACTATGGGCTAATTGAGTGGAATTCGGACTAGTAGTGGTGGGTAGTATACTGGCGAATTCACAGTCGAATCGGCCAAGTCTGCCGTTCGTTCCCGCCCTTTCGAAATGTATAGCCAGACGCTTCTGCACTAGCCATTTCTTTGCTCTCGCCCTTTTTGAATTCTTTCGCTCTCGAAGGGTCCACGCAGACGTTTATCAAGTCGCAGAACTTTCAATTCCTTCTATCGAATAGGCTATAAACGCGTGTTAAAAATTCAAATAATATTTTTAAATTCGCATATACATAATTCTTAATTACTCAATTTCATACAAACAATATATTTTAGATATTTGTAGCAAAAACATTTTCTGTTTCGCATCTTACAGCTCCAAGTTATATGTAATGTATGCACATAATAAATTCTTTCCATGTAGCGTCCATAAGAACTTACACGAAACAGTTCCTAAAATTTTACATGAGCTTGTAAATTTTATAAATTTCTACGATATAATGCGTAAAGGAAAATAACAACTACCCAACAAAATTACTGTGTCATGATACGTACAAATATTGTTGTAAATATTTATTCCTACAGATAACGTTTAATTTCCTCAATTTAATAAGAGAACACGTCAAAAAATATGATATGTGTCAAAAGTGATTTTAATAAACGGAAATATACATATTTGGAGTAAAATCTGTGAAACATATATCCATCGTTAGAAAATCCATTTCTTTACAATAGTGTTGCAATAGCACTTGCACATCTACTTGAACACCAACAATTTATCTGTACTTAGCCATTTAAATTGGAATAAGCTTACAAGCTCGCTAATCTGTTCATTTTGCATGACATGTCTGATGTATTATTTTCCATTCGTAACTTTTTTATGTATTGGAACTTTTTCATTATACAAACATTATGAATATAATTACAAATTAAAACGAAAAATTGTGTTCGTTGACCTTTGAATTGATTAAAATTATTAGAAAATGATACAATACTTTACATAATTATAAAATAGATATACTCAACATTAATGTTTTATATTAAATCAGCAATCATTGTGAGCAATAAGTTAAACGTAGAAATACAGAAATATAGAAATTTAGAAATATATGTTGCATAAATATAATAAATTATTTTTTCAAGTCACACACACAAATTATTATTTTATTTAAAGCATAAAAGGCATCCGTAGTTGTTTTCATATACTGAATAATTTTTAACATTATTTCAAACATTTATCGCGTTAGTAGATTGTAAATAGCGATTCTCGAATTTAATCTAGGCATTGAAATTGCTCTAGATAATAATTATACGCGTGCCAATTAATGTTGATACGGCGGTTCATCTGCTAGGTAGCTCAAAATTACGTCACACAATGCCGTGATGAAATACAGAACACGAAATCATGAATGGTTATTCAAACATTCTGTTTGCTTATTGTATCTGCAATGTGATAAACATACAAGAATATTGTGACAATCGTTGATAAATAATTAATTACAAAATCAATTTTATGATTAACAAATTTTCTGTTACATTGTTTGCCGATATTTTTACTGTTTAGTATTTATCAGGGCAAAGAAGGAGAAAAAAATTATATTAATAATTACATTAAAAATTTCTTTATGTAGGTATTATATATTTTTAGAATATAAAAAATATAATTTGCCTAAAATCGTAATTTTTTTTTAAATTGTTTTGTCACCTACAAGATCTAACGTTGTTATCCGCCATGGTAGAAAGAAACGCCGTGAAAAATGGACGAAACTCCTAGGCGTAACATTTGCCAACTTGACAGAGAATTTGCTTTTAAATCTTCGACAGAACGGTCGAATATCTAACTCGATTCTCAGAAATTATTCTTAAAATTCTTGATGAGAAAAATCTGATACTGAAGTCTACTTGTTTTCTGCCAGTCGTTTAGTTTTCATTTTGAACATCATTGAACTGAGAATTAAAAGCATATTTTGGCAAACAATAATTTTATAATTTGATACGATAAATAGGATAGAGTAATTATGCTTTGTATCTTCTTATCTTCGTATCATTATCATTATTAAATAATAGTATAAACAAATTTGTTTATACTATTGCAAATGATTTATACTTCATCATGTGCAGTAAGAAAAGAAATTCTCTGCTTTATAGCGCGTTACATACGTTAATGCAAAAGACGCAATTTCAACAGTTTTGGACGAGGATGCGTAATAAATATGAGGAAATGCGGGGGAAGAGATACTATCATCTAACATCCGGGATGTAGTTCCTATCTAAACGGACAAAAGCTGATATCATATGCCCACGCAATACCAGGCGAATAACTGCTCAATGAATCGCCAATTTCATTATATTAAAATGGCTATTATTTTGCAAATATCGCGATAACGAGCCATCGAAGCACGAAGAAGAGCTTGTAGACAACGCTCGTGTTACAGAGTGTGACGAAACATGTTAATTAAGTTCTCCGATAAAAAAATCTATAAAATAGCAAAAAATTTATAACTTTCGACATTATTATGAAAGAGAGAAAAATAAAATGTATACTTTACAATAATATATAAAGCAAATTTATATAAAGATATATTTTAATGTAAGTTAGATGATATGTTTGTTTTAGCATTATTTAACAATATTTAATTGTTTAATCAAGTGTCTCAGTTTGTAAAATTCGTTGAAAATAAAATTTCTACGACTGATTTAAATTTATACTGCGAACTCACTAGTAGGCAAATGAACAACATTATTTCGTTTGAAACTTATAAAAAATTGATTAACAAGTTATAGTGCTATTATGGCAAGGAATTTTATTTAATTATCAACTTTATTCATTGTAATGACCTATTTCATACTGTATTTTATTTTTGAAATGAATCGAAAATCCTGCAAACGATATATGTTATCTACAATATCTTTGTGAATATAAAATACTATCAAGTTCTAATTATTTATAATTATAAGCGAGAAGTAAACAAGTATGTTAGACGTGATAAATGCGAGTATGCTCGTTAAAAGTCTTTATAGGTCTACTAATTATAAAGTTTGTTCGCGATGGTTTGCCATAAGTTGACCTCAATTCTCAATTCCCATTATTTTAGCATTGTCTAAACGAACACTATATGGTACTAGAGTCAATTTTGGAACTGCGGTGGACCACCCGCACACGCATCCGCTTTGTTTGGTAGTTCTTTTACAGCTGGTCGCGCTAGGCTGTTCGTGACAACGGCACGACACGTGGAGACCGAAGAATTTTCGACATTCCCACAAACGGCCACGTACACGTGTGTATGTATACTTTATGAGGAATGTAAAACTAACGAGATTAAATGACGTAATCGTGCAAGTCTTCTCGGCTATTTTTACGCTCTTACTCGAGCATGTGACGCGAAGGCTTTCTCGCGTCATTATTTTACCAGACATGATGATTCTTTATCTAGTTTACTTACTTTCAGCTACAGCAGCAAAAAGATTATCATATTTTGCCGCAGAATTTGGCAATTAAAATTGTTTTAACGTGCATTTAAACATTTTTCGCAATAAGAATTTTCTTAGAATTTGTTAACAAGTAATGAGAAAATTATTATAAATAAGTTATCAATCTTATATTTCTTTTTTCGAATTATAATCTTTTACTTGCATTTACAATGAAACATATTCAATAATTCAATAATCTGCATAAATATCTCTCACTTCAATTATGCATTTGTAAAAGAGAAAATACTTTTACATAGCAATAAAATTAAAATAGCAATCAAACTAAATGCAATTTCGAATATTTAAGAGACGTTTATTACGTACGCAGAAGTGTTGGCCATTTATAGGTTTTAGTTTCACAAACTCTAAACTTTCAAACTCTAGACATATATCATGTAAAGAAAAAATATCACGTACGATTTTATGAAAGGCCACTTTTCATCGAGGATCATATGGGTCACGTTGAATCGAATGTATTAACAGTGATAGTCAAATCGGGATTTGGCTAAGCATTTGATACTCGGATGTGATTCAGTAGCCAGCTGAGAGAGAATGAATTATTGATTACGTCTGCCACAGCGGGTGTGATTGCTATGTTGCACACCCGTTTCATGTTATGTCACGGCTTTCAATGTATGCAGATGACTTGACTGATGTCATCGCTGGCCACATTTTGCATGATTAAATTTTGTTCGGCACCCACATTTTAATGTTGGAAGAATTGTCGAGAATCTAATCGATAATACGATCAGTAACGTTTCAAACATCTGCTCTTAATTTCATCAAAATGTTACCCATAAATATGGATATTTTAATTGCTATCACTATAACATGTGTACTCTCAGTAGAAAAAGAGACTTAAATGTTTAAACCTTACGTAAAACTGTCAACATAATTCTCCTTGTGAAATCAATACCATGTCAATGCCAAGTGTACATTTGGAGAAATTAGCGTTGAATGAACACTTGAAACTGGAAGCATAATCAAACGTCGTTTATAAGTCGAACGACGTGGGAACATTTCATACAGACGAATACAAATATCATTTTTTGCAAAGCAAGGAGAAAAAGACTAAAGTACGGAGAACGTTGTGGAATAAATTTGGACTTTACGATGTTTCGTAGCAATGGCATGTATAAGAATGCTGCTGCTTTACAAATTCACACGATATTCTCGCCATACTTTGCGCATTTTTTATGGAAGCTTAAATTTCAAGACTAAAATTTGCACGTGCTTTCGAAATTAGCTACGCGCGGGATTAGATATAATACGCGATCCAATGGCTCGATCAAATTTACAATGATCGGCATTAGCAAAGTCAAGTGGCCGAGACACGCAACATCCGCTGTGGCGAATTTAATATCACTAACTAACCGTGTAGGAGAAAAGAAATGAGAATCTTGCCGAGAGATAATAACAATCAATAGTAGTATTTGTCAACTAGAAGAAAAGGCAACAGTTGAAATAATATGAAATTGAAAAAAAGAGAAAATTATGTGAAAGAGTAAGTTTTCCGAAGAGTCAAAGCCGATTATGAGAGCTAATCGTGCGCTGTGTCGCTACACGGAGAGATGATTGCGCGCACACCCACAGATTTCTGCGACTTCTGCGTAATCTGAATTCCTATTAAAATTCGTGGCTCGGAGTTTGCTCAGCTTTCACGGCGGTAAATCACGCACGTCGGTTTTTCCCACGACGAGTGACTAACGGCGGTTTGCAGGAAGCACGGGAAAGCGATAGGAAAATGGTTCGCGAGCCGTGGCCGGCCGTTTTCATGAGCGAAAAATCGTTGCGTCCTACCTCCGTCCCTTTTTTTTCATATTTCTCACCGAATACTTTCGGTACACCCGATAAACATCCGACGTGCTTATAATAGAACTGACTTTGCTCCAGATTGCTACCAGATAGACAACCGGGCTTTGATCCTCTAATGGTATGCTGATAGAGTGATGCTCTGCTAACTCCAGTCGAAGGCAATTGTGCAGGCATCTAATTTATTTATTTTTTTTCCCCGGTCGTTCAATGAGAGCAATGACACGTGCAGCGGAACTATAGAAAGATTCAATCCACAACGTATCGATGCATCGATCGTAATCATAGATTGATATACAGATGTATACTAGAACAGCGTTTTCAAGCGCTTCGATTGTGCCGACCGCGGTGTACAATATACAATAGCCATTCACGTATGTGTCGCCACACATTCTTCATGCGTGCGCTCGAATGCATAATGAGTTTTCAGGCTGATTTGCCGATGAATTAGGATACGCGATTACGTCCGCAACGTTAATGTTCGTCGAAACCGCGATGGTAATTGTCGATGTGAAACGGCAGTACGGGGTGGCAATTAATTCGTCATCAACAGGGATCTCAGCCCCTATAAACGTACGTTGTCGATAATGACGGCCATGGCGCTTCCCGGTCGACCAAATAATTTCCGAAATCTCGGGACGAACACGCAACTTCTCTCCGCGGTTTGTGATTCGCGTTAATAACGTCGCTAACATTAGTTCTTACATCATGCACCGTCTGTACGCAACTGTTGTTTCACGGTGGTAATTGTATTATTCACGCAGCAAAATGTTTGGATTCGATTATTGCATCGACATTTGAACGCCTTTCACCGGTATTACGCATTAACTTAAATCTGCGGGCAACAGATAAAAACTTTCTTCGCTATATCATGCTCACATCATAATGCATTTCTGAAGTAAAAGAGCGATATGTCTTCATTATCATGATGCAATCCCTTATTATTTAGTTCTTACACAACAATTTATGCGTTAATGATGACAAAAATTAAATAAAAGATAGTGAAAGTAATGGCGATAGCCAACGGCGATTAATTCAAGAATTATTTTATGAACCAGAATTATCATCAAAGTTCAATCATTAATTTATACATTCAAGTTTACACCGATAATTATTCGTTCATCTAAATCTTTCAAGATATGTCATTTGTCGTAATTATAATAACTTGATAAGAAATCATATATTTGGTACATTTTTGCCTTTTGTAAATTGTAGACTTCAAGACTTCATACGCGTTTCGAATTCGATGAAACAATAAGCGCTCTACTCTTGGGAATAATTTTGCGCCGTGAGAACAGAAATGACTTTTGCAATATAAAACTATATCGCGCGAACGCTTAAGCGAGTTCACTTTACGACTTCATAGATGCTGTAAATTTTCCATCTGGAATTGGCAGGTTGTCTCACTTGACCGCGAACGTTGCAGTTCTTTCGAGGTAGTTTCAAACGATGCAACTTTTTAAGATTTCACTCTTCCCTCGATAATGACTTTTCTCATCGATCTCAGAAGTTGGATGACACCTGCTTTTTATGGCATTGTGATGAACAAACCACTTATAAGAAAACGTTTGAACAGATCGGCAAATTACATTAAACAATTTTATGTCAAACAAATTTTTTCAAGGAAGTGAGAAATAGTAAGTAATAGTAACAAATTGAGAAATAGTATAAAAATTGAGAATAGTACAAAAATAATAATTCGGCTATTAGTAGAAAGAAATTCACAATAGATCATATACTTTCAATTCCGATAAAATAAAAATGACTTGGTAAATTTATGAGTTCTTATAAATTTATTTTTCGTTTGTCCGTTCTTTTATAATGTAATTTGCGGTAATTAAAGAGAAAGAAGATAAGCAAGATAATTATAAATTCTGCTATGGTAAATTCAACTCAACGTCATCTGCTCGGAACAAGTAGAGAGAACTCATAATGTCGAGTATGAGACGCTCTCATGTCAGCCTGCATAGTTAATGAGAGAGTGCTGCTCTCTTAACGTTAATCTTACTTCTCGCAACGTCGAGGGAGGGAGAGAGAGAGAGAGAGAGAGAGACGCGAGTATCAAAAAGCGCCGTGAAGCTTCCACAAAAGCAACCCAGCATCATGTTGGGAATCCAGCATAGGATCTACCGCTCGATGGAATCCAAGGGATCGAGATTACTATATGTGAGTGCTTGCAAAGTATGCTTTAAGAAGGGCACTCGACAAAGCGTAAAGACGTTCGTGTTATAACTGTAATAGGAACGAATGTGTATTCTGCTCTCTGAATGCCCACGCGAACGTTTGGCAGACGGAATTCTAAAGCATGGTCTCTTTGCCTTGAGAAAAAGCACATAGTGATTTTTCTTCGCGCTTCCGTGTACGTACCATTTTTATGAAAACATCCCCGTGTATAAATTTTTGTCAAAATGTAATTAAATATTATCTTTTCTTAAATTTGTTTTATTAGTTTTCTGTTAGTCGATCTTGAAACGAATAAGAAAAATACTTTCTATTTATTATTATAGATTTTATTTAAAATATTATAGATTTTCATTTCATTGTATTACAATATCTAATTGATAAGAAACAATAGCAAGAGTTAAGACTACGATCGATAAATTTAGAATGTAGGAGAAATAAACGGCGCACCAATTTGCTGTTGCATGTGCGAAATAACGAAAATGTCACCATTAGAAGAACTTAACAGCACATCACAGCACCTAATACAAAATATTATTGTCGAATTTTTACACTCGACGAACCAAAGGAATGCACAAAGGGACAAGTCGCGCGCGGTGAAATAACGTTGGCGACTAACGAGGCGACATTATACGCGCCAGGAAAAGAAAAGAAACATACAACAAGGATCACGCAATGCAGATATCTCTCTATCTGCTCACACGGAAAGAACCGCATAGCATTTTTTAACATGAGGATTTCAACGGATATTCCTGGAAAAACAAAGAGTATGCAAGAGACAAAAGCAGAACCAAGCACTAATAAAGGTGTATAAGTTGCGCAAATAAAAGAAATACAAAAGAGACGTTAATAATGAACGATATGATTAATAATGAAGATATGAGAGCATTATTCGCGCACAGGTAGAATAAGTAGAGAAAAATAATATTGTAAATGGAAGCAATATTTATTGCAAGAATTTAAAATAAAGAAGATATAATAATAAAATATGATAATTATAAAAAATGATTTTTATAAAGTGATAATACGATATGCAAAAAATTATTTTCTGCCATTTTTATCATTTTAATAATAATAGTAATTTCCTTAAATGAAAAATATATTTAAGGGATATCGTCAAAACGGATATTATTTACAATCAGCATTGCTATTAACTGTAATAACTGAAACTCGATCCGCATTTTCCTGCTTTAAACGACAATCTACGCTCATAAAGCTGTAAAGCTTACAATTGCATTCGAGACCTTTTGCAGTTAACCCAATAACCGTGTCCACAATAAAACGCAAGTTTTTATTTTTAAACGCACTGATATTAATGTCCAGTCGTGCACCATAACCCTGGGGGGTATACACCCAGTTATGGGCGTATGACGAAACGGACGCGTCTCGTTTACGAATGTCATACGAGTCGTGAGTTCCCATTGCAATTGAAGGGCGGTCAAAGCCACTGCTATTCCGTCGGAGCGGAAATTCAATTCGACGCCGTTCTTGAGCACCGTATGAGAATTACGTAAAGCTCAATGAACGCAATTTAACGTATGATCTACGTATGTAATATTATGTAAATTTACGCAAGACTTACCGTAGAATTAATCTTATACCTACAGTTTAATAAGCATTCTTTTCTCGCGATATAGGTTACACATGTGACAAATCGAAAACTCTCTCAATAAACAAAGCGTCATTTTATAGCTTCGATAGTGAGATATTGAAATTAATTTAAAAATATATAAAATGTTTATGGAACTAATTCTACAGATTTCTTTACTTTTCAAATTTTATAATTGTAATATTTTTATTTAATTTTATATTTTGTAATTTTATATCAATATTTTCTGGGTGGGCAAAGTAAAGTTGCAAATATTAAATAATATTTATAAAATATATATTTAAGAATTTATAAAAAAATAAATATTATATAGATGATATATGAAGATAAATTTACGTGTAACGTTTACGTGTGAAAAATATAAAGAAAAACATAGTGTGATGTATATTACACTACGCTGTTAGTAATTTTGAGTTTCCCGAAGAGTAAAGTACTTTAAATTTCCACTCACGAGTGCATCGTAACATGGCAGTAGATTCTTGAAGAAGATAGGAGAAGATATGATACAAAGAAGTGCGTAAATCTTAAAGGGGATGGATTTATAGCAGCTTACCCGAAAGTCTAGGGCGATAAAATGTTTGACAATAATCATCTCGAGGTATCTTCTTACTGTGATAATATCTATCGCCTTTTCTCATCTGTATCAAAACATCTTTCTTCGATTAGTCTCAAACGTGTGTGCAAGTTCCTGCTACAAACCATTCTCTTTAAATTCCGGCAAAAGTGTGACCAGAATGCCGTCTCTATTAGATGTGTAGATTACATTCTTCGGTTTTAAGTAAAAAAAAAAGAATGACATGTTGTGCATCTCTTTTCGTCAAAATTAATTTGCTACCTCAAATCGAGAACCGTGAAACATCTGTCTTAATTTAACCTGTAATTTAGAAATGGCCATCTTAATTACGTTTACACGTATGAAACAGCGAAGTAGTCTCACAAATTCGGCAATGCGTGATAGTACTGCCAGTTACGAGACGGTGAGTTTTCGCGTGGCGACACTTCCACCATAACCCGCATTCTGAAGGACGAAGGGGCAATGGCAGAAGAGAACGGAGGGACAGCGATGGCATCCCGAGTGGCTCGGAGGATTATCTCTTGGATCCTTGCGAGTGTTCGTCGTGATTCTCTTTCTCATCCCCTGATCTACGGTCGATTGTAAAGGGCTCGGGAAATTAGCTAGATTGTTTCAAACGGTGGCTCTCATCCTCTTAAAGGATTTCCATCCTCTCTTTTTTTTTCCTTTCTCTTCTACCGCCGGAACGTCGCCGTTTCTCGTCGCATATGCATTAACATCTTGTGAGCCCTTCGATTTTAAGCTCACTTAAGTCCTACAACTACTTCACTGCTGGAGCGGCGTATCTCCCGAATCCGATGCTAATAGTCAGATTATAATTTCGTCCCTTTTTTTATTCAGAAGATGTGCTTGCATTGATTTACATGCAAACATTACATCGCTTCTTGCGGCGTTTGCCCCGAGATTTACGTTGGCCGGATCAACTTTTTCTTTCTTTTCTTTAAATAGTGTGAATTAGTATTTATTTTCATATTTGTTGTAAAATATTTAATATTCTACAAAATTGGAGCATCTGTCAAATAATAGTTAGATATCCGTCAAATAACAGTACTATTCTTAAGTTATTATAAATGCTTTTCAAAATTAATAATAAATCTATGCTAATTTGTAAAATGCACAGTTCTTTTGTACTTTTATAAAAATATCTTGCATTCATTATACTATAAAATATACGCATTTAACTAAATAGTTCAAAAGTAAGTTCCGGTTAAATTTTCATTTGGTAAACGACCAAGTTATAAGTTTTATAATTTATGATACGCTGGCCGTATGCAAACTCAGTTGCTCAAACATTGAATTAGGACGTTAACGTGCCCTGAAAGTTCTTTCCACGCGATTACGTCTGCACCGATCGCTTGGTTGGTCGGTCGATCGATCGCTCGGTCGCCACTACCCTCTCCTTCGCTGGCGCATTTATCGTGAATAAAAATTCGATCGTGGGTCCATATCTGCCGTACGAAATTTATGAAAGGGGGAACGCTCTTTCACGCTACGGCGGCAATTTACAATAATTGCAACGCCGTACGCAGTGGCGGGAGCCTCGTAAACGGTAAACGGCCTCCATGCGGCACCCGTCTTCGTCACCATCGGTACGACGAAGGCGAAATACAGTATAGTGAGACAAGGGGAAGGAATGAGAAAGACGCGAGAGGTGAAGATTCAGAGAAGCTGATGGAAGAGAGAGACTGAGCGCGGCGAAAGACACAGGCACGTCAAGGAAGAGAGAGAAAAGTCGGGATAGGTAAGAGAAGGTCTTCCCTCTTTTCCCCCTCGCCGGGAGAGCGGCTGCATATCGGAGGAGACAGAAAAATCAAGCAACAAAGAGCAACGCCGGCACTGCTGAATATTGCATTCACCGCGTTTGCCATCGTCGCTGCCAGGCGAGTCTGCACCGCGTATGAAAGCCGGAGTTCGTCGTAAAGTCAGCCGTGTTAGCGGTGGTCCTGTTCGGCAGGGAACAATGTACATACGTATATTCGCGTACTCGGAGACGGAACGGATTCGTACGTGTGTTTCATAGACACATTTACTGTAAATGTATGCATACTAGAACTTTATGGGCAAACGTAACGATCAGCCGCGAGTCATATGCAGAAACTACTGTGCCGCGTAAAAAGCTTCGTAAGATATCAAAGACGCGAACACCCCGTCGGGAATATGCTACAGTGTCTATCATGGTGGCGGCGGTAGATCGTATTGCTATCACACGTATTGCCCCGATGCGACGCCTAGAAATACGACGTCTCGACGGAATAGATAAAGACGACTTCGATTTTGTAGAAACAGGTTTCCGCTAGCACTATTGGACCTATTTCTTCCTTTTCGTCAGTCTTCGTACTTTTTTTCTCAGGAAGAGATAAAGTTAGAATAATTGAGAATGTTCTAAACTTTGTTATCAGCTTAATTTAAATTAATAACTATTACAAAGTAAACAGACATTTTACAATGGTGGTATCAGGGCAATATTTAATGATAAATAAAATAAAATAAACTTTATGAAGTATTGTATGATATGCTTATTATACGATAGATTTCCATGGAGATGAAACTTGTGTGAGTTTGTTAGAAAAAAATTTTTTTATTTCTATGCAAGGTAAAGATTGTTGAAAATTAAGTATCTTTTACTGAAGAGATAAATGTCGAATGACATCAAAGAATGAATACATTTTTAATTGGGCTCTACCTTTTCGTTAATGAGTTTTGCACGAAGGTTTTACGGTACTAATTGGTTTAATTACAAGATTCAATTTCAGATTCTATTCATCTTTTAAAGCTAACGACAGATTGGACAAGCGTCTGAGAGTTCTTTTCTCTTTCCCTTTCGTTACAGATATCGGTACACTAAAAATGATTTTTTTTTAACATTAATTATCGTGTTATCGCATTTACCATACTCGATTATGATTTTATATATTGTTTCTAATTAATATATCGTTAAAAAATATATAAATGTACATGAAAATGATTAATACGCTTTGCGATTTGCTGCTACGTAATGCATTCACGAAGAAAGAAAAGAAGAGGAAAAGTTCACCAAGGTTGGACGAGAAGCTCTTGAGCATGCTGTAATTAATTGCACGGCTAGTATCGAGATAATGGTTGCTAATTAACCCGACACGGGAACGCTATGGTTGATCGGCGAGGATCGTAAGTTGACAAGCGGGAGAAAGCAGCTGCAGATAAGTGCAACGTAAAATGGCTTTGAACGATTGCAATTTTCCTCGCTTTACGAACTTTACGAGATATTAACGACGATTAAATGTGAGAGGAAAAATGACAATATTTAAGAGCTAGCGTTTTTAGCGTTGAGATATTTGAAAGGTGAGATAAAAATAATACAAACCTAAATAGCAAACCGCAAGCGTTTAACAGAATATAAAAAGAGGAATTATAATAAATTTCTACGACTTAAATATATAAATCGCATTAATTTATTAATAATAATGTTCAACATCAATTATTTATATTAATTAGAGCTGTGGACTTACATTGTTGGTCACACTTTAAGACTTTTCTAACATAATTTATTTTGTTCTAACTTTGTTTTTATTATTTGAGTATTTTGATGTATTGATGCAAAAAGAGCCTTGTTCCTAGGATGATTGATTTGTTTTCACGTGCTAGCATTCAAATGCATACTCGTGTAAAACATTTCCCGAGGTTTAATAGCATATGATGAATTACAAAATATCGTCGAATTTAACCGTGCAATTCTCTACATCGGAGAATGCAAGAATTTCTCGTGTATATTCTTTAGGAGTTACGTTCATTGCATTCAATACATGCGTCTTTCTTTAGATACGTTAGTCACGAACGGTAATGCACCAATGAACTTATTCGAAACAGATGAAAAGATATACATTAAAAAACACAGGCAGGTCGTTTATTGCGTCGGGATACCTCAAGAAATTCCATAGGCTTTTGTGTCCTGTTAAAAGGACGAAACCTTTTTAAAAGCTTCTTGTCAGACAATGCCGTTTTGGATCGATCTCTTGGATCGAGACGCCACGATGTCGGAAATAATCTTCAGCATCAAGCATCGTATAGTTAATTGTCGGGTTTGCAATTTTTCTTAAAAATAAAAATTATGAAGAGGGTTATTCAAGACAGTTACAGTGTCTTATTTTACATTTTACGTTCACATTATGAGTAATAATATTATAAATATTATTATTTACAACAAAATTAATATTATAAAAATTGTATTATATTTTTACATTAATTACAAATCTTTCGACATTTTTCAAATATTATCTTTCGTTTAATTTTGACAAAAATATTTTTAATATATTTTTACAAAAAGATATATGCTGATACAGTGTTCTTCATCGAATTTTATGGAAAATGTCATATATATTTTTTTATAACCAAAGTTTTATTAAAAGCTAATAAAATTCACAGTCTCAAACACTTTAAATTTTAACAAGATGATACCGCGTGAAATTATTATACAAAGTCATTCTCGCAAATTGACCGTTAAATTTATACAAAAACGACAACCACTTAAATGATGCAGCATATTTGTTAAAATCTTTAATGAGCTGTCATATCTCTCGTGACCGTCTCTCTGAATAATTATAATACACAATAAAAATGATATCGTCAGATTGGTCTTGATTGGAGAAGCAAAGCAAAGAAAATTCGAAAAAAAACTGATATGTTACTTATTATATGTCACATTAAGAATGTAAGCTGGATCGTGATTATTACATTATCGCACAAAAAACGTAGCCTTATTATCTCCCCATACATGCCCATACATTTTCGTGACGTTTGTCAATTTGATTAAGACAAAATAACTGTATCGCCAAAGATTTCTCCAATCATGGCAATTACAATTTTTAATATCCAAGTATCTCTCTTCAGCATTGCTGTCAAAAATATTAGAAGCAATAAATTATTGAGAGAAATTATTTTTCTCGACACATCTTATAACTTATTGCATATGCGGGGGAAACAATATTGTAATGAAGTAGCTATTCAATTATGAAAATTGGAAAGAAATTCTTCGACAGATATAAACACTGAGTCTATATATGTATATATAGACTTAGTGTTTATATCTGTCGTTTACATTACGAGTAACAAAATAAAAATAAATTGTTAAGAAAATTTTATCATATTTATTTGTATATTTCCTTATCCACGCAAGTGCAAATTTTTATTATATAGAATTATGTCTGATAAACAAACAGGCTGGCAACTTCATTATAATTTCGGTTACGCTTGTTGATTTTCTTGGAGCACTATCTTACGTCGAAACAATGTATGCATCCTCCATGGTATTGTAAATCCGGCTAGGCTAGAAGATAATTTACCGTTACGTAATATGTACGTGCTGAGCTCCGAGATAGTCTGCACCGGTACAAATAGCGCCGTGCTGTCTGCGCCGATCGACCGACGACGAGACTGCGAGGCGGCACTGGCAATGCACTTGTTGCAACAATATGCATCAGCTTCTTCACATCCACATGCATGTACACGCCGCCGGCTAAGTGCACACGAGACTCATGTATTTACGCTGCCGCACGCGATCTCGCGAGATTTAAACGTATGATGCGATGAAATCTGCGCCGATTAATTTATCATAACTATGTCCGATTATCCGCCATCATCTGGGTATTATTGAAATTTGCACTGGCACGGTATATTTATCTTAGCATCGCAACATCACAATTAATATTTATACGAGCGAGTGGATTTAAATTTACATGATCATCTCGAAAATGCAGCCTTTGTTGAATCGCGCGCAGGTGCGCGTGGCTAAACTTCTTAATCGCGCTCTGGAAGCGTGATCTACTTCCATCGATGCAACGACAGCAACGACAGCAACAACAGCAGGAGCAGGAGCAGCAGCAGCAGCAGCAGCAGCAGCAGCAGTAGCAGCCTGATACAGCGATTATGAGCAGCCAAGTGTTTATAGGAGAGCGAACTCCTCTCACGTCTCTTCATCCGCTGCCTCACCTCCGTACCGCCTTTCTCATACCACTTTGTATCATCTCACACCATCTTCTTGCTCACCTATATCTCTCTTCTTACTAACTGCCAGTGACACGGCGCACACCGCACCACACATATACATACACGCATACATGCATACATGGATGTTCATTTACCCATGCGATTCAATCCTGATATTGTGATGCCAGGCACAGCTTTAACGATAGTGCTCTTCCCTGTTCTCTCGCAGTTTCCTCCTGTTCTTATGTCCCAGTCTCTCTCATTCGTCTCTTCTTTCGCCTTCGCGCATATCTGAGTTTTTACCGGTGTCTCTTTTATTTTGCACATTCTTTCATTCTCGTCTTCATAAGTAACGAGAACACCTTTGGTCGTATCCTCGACATGCAGCACAACATCATTCACTGGCAGTTCTTTTCCGTTTTCGCAAAATATATAAATATTATTCTGCCAGACTTTGAAACACTGGAAGAACGGGATCTACGTGTGAAACGACACGAGTTTATGGTTGCAGCTATACATATATTACACACATTTTTTTAATGAAAAAAATGTAAATTAAGCATGACAGATCGAGTTACTTGTCCGAGATATTTCGTGTTTGACGAGATATAAATGCGAAAAATATAGCACATGTATTTTATATAATTCTTTCATATATAAGTTTATAAATCATATTTTAACATTCTTTTATCTTAAGAAAAAAAAAGAATAATTGAGCAAATTATTCTTATTTAGCTCTTACTTTTTTGTTCGAGGCCATTTAACTGCATTTGTGTATAATGAACCTTCTTATTTATTTTGAATATTAAAAAAATCCCCTAATGAGCTATTCATTTATATTAAAATAAATTACAGTACAGATTATAAAATGCTTTCAAGAAAGTTATAAGAAGTTATAAGAAGAATCAGAAATGTTAAAAATTACATAAAATGAAATATAAACTCTTTAATAAATGTCAACATGTAAATCTCTTTAAATTTTTTACCAGTTAGTTTTTGAAAACATTCATAATAAAGTTCAAAATTTTTTAATGGGTTCTAATGGAAAACTTGATATTGCATATCAAATATCGACAAAAACGATTATTAAAAATGTTCAGAACTGAAAAATTTATGTTTAATATATAAAGAATATCATACTAAAAGTATCTTCAAAGATATGAAAAATATAATTTCCTATATATAATCTTATGCAACATTAAAACTTACTACATTGTTGTAGAATCACAATAATACATCGATATCAAAATGAGTTAATAGAAAATTACTAGAAAACTATTAATATGAGCCCGTTTTCCTGAAATCTGTTAATGTTTGCAACATAACATTTTTCATCTTGCAATAATTAATTTCTTGAAATTTTATATATTCTTCTACAGAAAGCGATTTAAATTAGATAAAAATATTTTCAGATATAGAGCTATTAAAAAACCGTAATAATTGATTTTTTCTATTTTTGAAAGTTTATTTTTCGCAATACTTATAATTTCACAAATATTTAGTTAAATGTCTTTTAAGCATACTTTAAGCATATTTAAACTTTTTTTTATATAGCTTAGACATTAAAATTAATTAAATTAACATTTTAATAACACTTTAATATAAAACTAATAGGTAATAGATAACTAAAAATTATTACTTTCGTGCTAGAATGTTATAGATTACAATAGTCGTTTATAGTACGTTGATTTTGATCCCAATATCGTTATTAAAATCTGGATCATAATAAATCATGTGAAGTGAGCTGTAGCACTGGACGATTTAATCTGATTCTGTAGAAACCGCGATTTATATTTTAATCAGCGAACCTCCGCCCGCAACGGTCGATGATTAAATTACCAAGTGCGAGTTATAGTTTCATGTATTATCACCATCTGCGTGCTATGTCAACCCAAGCGATTTACGATCGAAATGTTTACAATATTATATCGAATTTTTTAATTAGCTTTTTAAATTTTCGTCAATCGCATAGTGATCTATCTACTCTTCATTTCGTAATAACGAGCAAAAGATATCAATTGTTTTTAAATGTGAAGTTATTTCAGTAAAACATCTTTATTTTATTTTGAAAAACATGAAAACGATGAAGAAAAGAAAAAGTAAAAAATAATAAAACCAAGTTTGTAATCAATTAGTTTCTTCAAAGAGGCGGGCCACGCTGAATATCGTACCATGTACTTGATCAAATAAATTTCTAACATAACACTAATGGAAATGAGCATGTTGAATTCGCGTATATTCACGTTAGAGAATCGTCACGAAAGTTGGTCAAAGATCCGCTTCCGCGGAATACCAAAAATAATCGCGGAAGGATAGAGACCTTCGCGTGCTTAAGACTTCCTTACCACATCAGAAGCAACGTGTTTCATTTCAATGTAACGATGGTATATACGAAAATCTTCCGATGTTTTGCTTGAATGAAGAAGAAATAAACAAATCGTAGTTCGCTGTAAGTTTAGCTGTAGGCTTTACTGAATGCGGTTAATTTTAGATACTATTACATATTTACTAAATCTTTCATATGATTAAGAATAATTCTGAATATATTTTATATTAAGAGTGTATTGTTAAAATGTTATTAATAATATGATAATAAAAATACTTTTGAACATAATAAAAACGGAATATCTTACATGTGCTTTATAATTATATGACTTGTCCTAATTACTAAACGCTATTTAAACATAAAAATGATAAATTAATTAAACATTAGACTGTTTAATCAAACAATTAAAATATTTTTTATAAGAATAGAGTGCAAGACAAATATTAATGCAAATTTGAGCAATCGTTAAAATCATCTTTCCACACACAGTCCGAATACAAGAACACTCGCCATTCGCGGCTTTGTATTTCCAGGATGGTTCCTTCTGGATCGGTCAGTGATAAATAGACCGCGGTACGTTCTCTTCCTTATGGCGCATAGCGTACAAGGAATGTCAGAAACAGCATCTCAGCCAAGATATAAGATCAGTACCGTATGTATATGGCCAATTGATTTGCAATGATTCACACCTTTATGCTCTTGTACCTATGAATTGCGAATAAAATTCTTCTTTTTATTTATATATCGTTTCAATTACATAATATAAATGTAAATTTCTGTTTTTTTTTATTTTAAAATTTTACCGCACCGTTGGAGATACGAAGAACACGTTTTTCGGATTGCGTACAAAACATTTGCGTGCGATTGTAAAATAATTATCAATCAATATATCAATCAATTTTTATACATGCATCACACTTCGCATTTTCACTTGCCTAAGCAAATAAACAAATTGCGCGAAATAGAATCGACTTCCTGCCACGATATAACCGTTTCCGATAGCTTGCGCTGACCAGATGGACGACGACGTCGCGACTTCGTGGAAGACTTCTCTCAGAAGTTTCTTTTCTGGAACACCTGAAGAACTTTAATCCTGCTTTGCCGTGTCACGAGGACCGGTGCCTCTCTTTGAGAATGTTTGACGTTTCCATTAACGCTACCTCGAATACGATGGATGAGTACTTTGATGTACACCGTCACTTTAATTAGTAAAACTCGCATCACTACCTCTCACTTACATTTTCCTATTTCCTTATGGTTTCTCGTAAATTTTGTAATTGTTTCGGATGAACAAACTTACAGAGAAAATAACAATTAGAAAAAGTTTGTAGGATATATTAGTGAAAGTCATTTTCTTCAGGAATTGTCGGATATTGACACATTAAAGAACGCTAATAAAAAAAAATATGGGATAAGAATGAGATGGAGAAACGCGCAATGCGTTGTCAGGCCAGGACTGGAAATTAAACGGTCTCTAATCTTCGTGATTTTTGTGGGAAAGACAATCCATTGTCCCACGATATAGGACATTTCCAGACAAAGTATTGCGCTCAAAGCGCCGATTTTTTATTTGCGTTTAAATATAATCGTACGATTATTATTGTGAAATCATCGTATGCTAAATTGTTAATTTTAAATAATGTATCAATGTGTTGCATGATAAAATAAGAATATATTATAGATAAAAAATATGATAATATAAAACTTTTTATTAAATTCAAAATTACATCAACTAAATTTTATGCACAATTATTCAATAATCATAAACTACTCAGACGGAATTCTGCATGGACTAACTTTGAAAATTTGTTAATTGATATTTCAGATGTCAATGCATAGTATTTATGCCAAAATTATTCCATTACGATTTAATTAATTAACTGGCTCCAAACTCCGAAATAATCGAATTATTTAGAATGTTGATTAATATCATCACGCCTTAATTATTCACATAAAATTAATAAATATAAAATCGTGATATTACGAGGCTGTCGTCTTGAAATACATATCATACATATATATTTAATTATTAGAAGAATTTAATAGCTATTATTTTATTCTTGTAAATATATGTA
>VBVR01002017.1:0-25581 GCA_011638315.1 Tetramorium parvispinum
CCCTTTCACCCCTTTCCTCCCCTCCCCCTCACCCGAGTCTCGTGGTCCAATGCTACTGTGCATACGCGTGCCACGTTAACAGCCGCATACGTGCAACCAAACTGCATACTGGGTGGATCGTACCGGTAGGTATGCAATTTCACCACCGTTCGACAAACTCCACGTGTTCCAATTCCTTCTGACACGATGACCCGGAGGATCGTCGCCGGGTCGTCGTAGGAAGCGTCATGTACATGTCGGAAATACTCCGATGACACGCGTCGAAAAAGTACGAAATTCAAGGGACACCTATGAATTTTGTTCTTGAAAATTTTCTCACAATTTCGCTTCGCGATGTGTCTCTCTGTGAATTGACCGCTTTTAATTCTCTCTTTCACCCTTTCATTTCTCCTCTATTTTCACACGCGAAGAGCACGAAGCGCAGTCGAGGACGTGTATCGAATTCGCAGGAAAATTGTGATCTTCTCGCATCGCGTAAAGAGACGACGTTCGCCGGGCGAACAAGTGACGCTTATTCAGCGGCCGATTCAATCGCCCGGCGTCCAAATTCCCTGTCGACAGCGGTCTATCTTCATTAATGGGTCAGCATTAACGTCACCCGGTACGTGCATGACCGTGAACGCACATTCTACGGAACGTTGCGGAACACTATCGCTGTCAATGACCGATATTACGCACAGCCGTACGTTCCGTCGGCTCCTGCGAATCCCCTATGGTAACGCGGCTCGGCCCATTTCGAGAACCGTGCACCTGTGAAATTGGCACCGCGTAAACGCCCGTGCTTTATTGCTCCTCTTGCCGGGCCTGCATTGTCTCAGAGTTACGCTGCAAATCACCGGAAATGTCTAATGTTGATGAAACTTTATTTACGAGCGCTCGATTGAAATATGATAATTAAATATAAAACGAATGTTTAATCGTTCACCTGACGGACTTCCATAAAGCGTGTATGTAATTTCTGTTTGTAAGAGAAACGGATCTTTTTTCAGCATGCTTTAAATAACTTGACATGTTGAATTAACAAATTGTGCGTCTACAAATATGAACTTTAAAACTTGTTTCTGTGTTGTAATTTATATCATTTTTAGCACTCGGATGATATTTGAATTGCATTTCCACAAGTATGAAGAGAAATCTTATTAACAATTAAATGAAATTATTTTTGCATTTATCAGTAACATATTTTATAAACTTCCAATTAACATGTACGATATAATTTCTCTTGTATGGCTCATATACGTCACGAGTAAACTCATGGCGTCTTTTACTACAGCTTTTACGAGAATAGCCGAGGTAATAAATTGTCATTAAACCACATTTGAGACTGCGGCAGTGACAAATAGCAAGGAAGGATGGCTGATGGAGATAACCAGAGAGGAAAAAAGAAACATCGAAGAACGCATGGGTGATCGAGGAACCACCGGCTTCTCATTCACTTCAAACAACGCTCCCGATATCGGTGTCAATCCAATCAATGGTTTATTAATCGTCGTGCGAACTATGGAGACACAGAGAATAAAGCGAGAGGAAGGATGGGGAGAGAAGAGCAAGCAGAAATACGCACGGGAGAAAGATGCGGGAGAAACTAGAAGAGAAGCGGGGGAGGGCATCACGAAGAATCGGTGAAAATGGAGGGTGCGAGAGAAAAGAGAGAGAGAGAGAGAGAAATATTCCGAGAAAGACAGAGAAAGAGAGAAATGAAGAGCGTTCGTCTGTTTGTTTGGACGGAGGACCTTAAACACGTGGTCCCGTTGTACACACGAATCGTACGGATCGAGGCTCGAGAAAATAAAAAACTGCCCATTGGAGGAATGGAGAGAGCGGGAGAGTGCGCCGGCTCGCGGGAAAAGAATGACGCACCGAGTGAAACGAGGGACCGAGACGAAGGGAGATAGCGGTGGACCGAGGGGGGAGGGGATGAGAGGGCCGGGGAGGAAAAGGCACCCCTTTCGCGCATGCTGTATTGTTTCTGTGTCCGGTCCAAGTGGGAGAGAGACGGCGCGGAGGGTGTCGATGAACGGGTGGTGCGAGCGAGACCGCCGCCTATCGGTTATTGGAAATCTGTATTTTTGTAGGCCATACCTCTCTTCCGCGTTAACCCCGTGCTTCTGTGAATCGCAACCAATGGGTCACCCCGATCGTCTCGATCGAGCGACACGGGGGAGATGCGCGGCACGTCGCCTGCGGGACACTTTCAATCTGTGTCGTCATCGGGGGCTCTCTCGCGACGGTGGCCGCGGCATCGTCACCACCGGCGATTCCAATCTAACTTACAATGCCGCGTATTAAGGCTTCTATTTGCGAGCCCCCGCGGATGGCGAGTCGCGAGATTACACCGCGTTTCTGCCAACTCTACTCTTCTCGCACGTTATACAACCGATCGTTCGTTCGCACACCGGGAATGCTACTCGTGGCAAACTCGCTCGCGCGATTGCCTCTTCCATCGTCACTAGTAGAATTCGTAGATTCGCAACTCTGTTTGTTGCATTTTCCGTCTTATCTTAGCTCGCTCAATCACCCGCGCAAATTATAAAGCAGAGTCACCGAACATTTATGGATGTAAATGATAAAAACGCAGCGGCTGTTTCCATTTTCCAATGTTTCGCCTGTTGTATTTAATAACAAGTTTATCACTATTCGTTATTTTTATTCACCTCTGTGCTCATTACTGCAGTGACATTTTCCACATGAGGATATTCATAAAGCTGCTTACACGGTATAATAAAAAAATTTTTAAAATAATGCATTTCTTTGTTTCCTTCTTAATCCATCTAATATTTTAACAACCACGCGTGCGAAATAACCAAAGTACAGTTCAAAGCTGATTACGCATCTCGCGCCACAGATCTTTCTGTCGCGAAAAGCAGAAAAGCAGTGCGAAAGGCGTGCACTTGGGTGGTATCGGAATCTACGCGACGTCCAGCATCCACAAATGTACGGAATAACGACAAGCGACCGTAAAAAAGAAGTTTCCTTCAGGTATAAAGTGCACGGGGCAATTATCGTAAACCAGATATCTCCGTCAGTCGATCTCCCTTTTCGCGCCGATTAGCCGGCTGAAATTTCAAGCGTGAATTCTCTCGTTTGCAAATTTCCCTAAAAATCGCCACCACTTTGACCGGTGCCTGGAAGGTACACGTAGGTACACGGCAGCGCCAGGCGACGTTATTGCGCGCTCGCCCTTTCCCGCGGTAACAGCGTTGCATCGCCGACCGAACGACACGTTGCTCAAAGAGGTCCAATTTTGCATGGCGTTAATCGCATTATCTCGTCCCGCCCGATCGAAAACTCAAACGGCCGGGCTATCTCATCGTCGCCTCGTCGCCTCTTCGCTTCATTAAGAGATACACCTCCCCGGGATTCCGGCCGGCGGGTGGAAATACGCTCCTCCTCAGAGGCGCCGCGCAGCGCCGGTCGCGTGTCCTCCGGCCGCGTTCTCCAGCAAGCGCCGATAATGGTATTCTTATTAGCCGCGACATTATCCCGTCGGTTGAAGCTAATAGGAATCGAATTATGCCGATGGTACGATAATGGAAATTAATCGTAATCAAATAACCGATCGTTTATGCCGTTCCGGCGCGCGAGCCACTCGCCTAGTCATCATTTCGTCGCGAAATAAGTCTACGTCGCTATGTCCACTTCTATTCGTTCGCTACATCACGCGATAATGGCGCGATAAATAATCATAAATTGTAACAGGATTTCCCCTCATCACTGTTGTGATTTTGATGAAAGAGCCGAACAAACGAAATAAACTTTATCGCACACGTAGAATCGTTCTCGGGTAGAAAAGGACCGCGGAGCACGCGGGATCATCTGTACTTTTCACGATCGACTTAACCGTCGAATGAGATTTTTTCGTCGATTACGGTTTCGCATTTTCGCAATGGATCAGATTGACGCGACCAGCGATACGAACGATTTCCCTAAATCAGGTTAACGAGACGAATTCGCCGGATCGATGGACTTTTTCTCGCGGCGTAACTACGTCAGGAAGTATGGCAGATCAAATGGATAATTGCTAATTAGTACCTCGGGCTCCGATTCGGGAAACGCGATAATTAGGCACCAACGAGCATGCGTCTACATGGTTTTGCAATCATTAGTTATGTACTTACCGCGAACTATAAGAACAATTGATATATTATAAAGAAAAATTCGTAGCGCCATACATAATTGGATGCATAATTTTCGACGCATTTATAAACGCATTTTGCGCATAATGCATAATTCATAAGATAGAAGTTATGCATGATCCTCCATACTCCGGCTAAGCAGTTAATTGTGCAAATTTTACTTAATTACGAAAACGTGGTTTATCATACTTTCGTTAAATAGCGCGATTAGCGATGAAGATGACTGCGCCCGAGGGTTATTTATTCGTAAGGTCCACGAGAGAGGCACGAAGGCGATCGTGCAGGAAATATCACCGCCGATGTCCGTTAACCTCCGCAATCCGAGAGCCCCGTTAATTCTCATCTTAATTAGCGCGTAACGCGTTTATCGCGACGTTTTTAAAGTAGCTATATCGAAAGGCCGAGTGAGTTTTACTTTTTTTCTATTTTCTTTTTTTTTTTCAACCAAGTCACTTTCGTTCGCGCGGAGCGTGCCGCCGCGATAAATGGTACCCGATAAATTTACGACGAATTTACCGATAAAAATAAAGCGCAAAAAGGGAAAAGCGAGGCAAGCGCGCGCGCGCGCGCGCGCCCGCGAGCTTCCCCTCTCTTTCTCCCTCTTTCTTTCACTCTTTTTCCCTCTTTCCCTCTCGCGCGAAAAAATACGCTCGGTAAATCCGCGCGTTGTGAAACCGGGCAACGCGCGGCGCGGCGCGGCGGAGTGTTCGGCGAACGATCGACGACCATTCAAAAGCCGCCGTCTGAAAAGTTTTTCCACCCGCGGCTCCGGTAAACACCGCCACGGTTTTTCTTCAACTTTTCAAACACCCGCCGCCCCGCCGCGCTGCGCCGTTCCGTCCGCTCGCTCGCCCGCGCGCATCGTCCCGGCGCCTCTTTTTTCTTTTCCCGGCTCGTTCTCCTCCTCACGCTGGCACACATAACGAACGCGCATCGGGCAATCCCGCGGAATTTATACGGTCGTTACTCGCGACGCTTCCACTATTTTCAACTACGTTGCCGGTAGTTAGAGCACTCCCTACGCGCCGAATAACTTGTTCGGCTCGTCGCAAAACAGGCGCAGTAATAAAGAGACGTCGTCCCGATCTAATTGTCGTCGCGACTCGTTGCGAAACGAGCGAGCGCGAGCTATCGGGAGAGATCGTTTCGGGATTGACTGCGTGTCCCCTTTTGTGTGCGGCGCGTATATCAAAAATTGTTGACCGCGTGGCAGGCCGCACACAATCCCCGACGACCGGTTTGCAGGCAGCGTGATATTATTAACCAAGTGAACTCTGGTCGGTGAAAGCCGAATGGTCGTCAGACACGGCACGACAGATTTATAAGCGCGTATATTGTCATGGATTTCTAGAAAATCGTCATGGACGCGAGGCACACACGTCACCGTTATTACTGAAATTAATCAGTTCTTTTACACGAGCCATTATCTTGGCGTTCTCTGACTAGACGTTGCAATTTCGCGCGATGCCTCTCCCGCACCCCCCCCCCTTCTTGCGAAGGCGCCGTGAGAAAAGCCTGTTAGTGTCGAAATTGTTTCATCATGGGAATAAAGTAAAGGGCGATGCACGAAGGACAACGGAGAGCGTCGTCCTCGACTTTGCGCGCGGCGCGGCGGGGGCCCGGGGTCCTGAAAAGCGTTACCTCGCAAATCACGTTGTTTCCTAGCTCTCGCGTCCTCTATACAAAACGTCCCCATACATCTCTCGGAAAGCAGACCTTAAATATTTCCGTACGTACGCTCTCTCTCCTCCATAAAACGCCGGCATGGAGAAAAAGGATAATCACACGCGCGTATTAGCGCTCGCCCGAGCCCTTCGTCCGTGCACGTACTGCGCGCGGCGCGGCGCGGCGCGTTCTCCGAGAGCTATTTTTCGAAATGCGAAGCGGGGAAAAAAATTACGCCCGACGAACGAACGAGGTCCGTGTTGGCGCGTTTCCTCTTTTTCGAGCATACGGCTCGTAACGGCGAAGAACCGAGCCACGGGTTAAGGGGAAAGGAGCAGAAGAGAGAAGAATCGCGTGTCCCCGGTATGTGCGTGTACGTGCTCCTCTATGCGCGCCGCTCGCTTCTATAAGCGCCGTCGTGCACACCGTCGTGAATTTGGAATGTTTACCGCGCACGCCGAGCAAATATTAATAAAATGTAATATCCCGCAAATGAGCTCGCCGCACACACGCCGACTCCGTGCTCCAATAGAGCCTTAGACGCATCTTTGATTACGCGACAACTCTGTCGCGGATAACTTTTTCTTTCTCGTTAAATAACTCGCGACACCATGAATGCCATGTATCATGGAATTCTAAGCAACGCGCAACATTTTTTCCTCTCTGGCTGAAACGTAAAAAAAAAGAAGACCAGTTGACGATGATAACGATTCGCTTCGCTTTGGTCCGCTTAAATCTTTAGTCTTTCACTTCACTGGGAATTTTTTCCCCGAGAGCCGAGCCTATACTTGATCTGAAATTATTTTTATTTCTTGCAGGACGTCCGTGTGTGCACGTCCTGCGTGTACATGTGGAGAACAGGTGGGAACGTGTGCGCCTTTTGGCCCCCCACGAAGCGGAGACGAGCTCGTTCCCTCGGACGTGTCCCATTGGCTGTTCCCCGCAGAACAGTATCTGGGTCCCACGAAACTTGGGACTGACGGCATTCTTCGCAGTCGAGAAGATTCGCGGTGACCGAGACAGCGAGTCCCCCTCGTCGGACAGTTCGCCGATTGTCGCGGAGTCATTGTAATAAGCGGCTGTTTTTTTTCCAATCGCGTCAACTGTGTGAATAAATTAGTGCGAAAGTGTGAAACGGTTCTTATATTGAATTGTGCTTATGTGTGATTTCTCATCGATGTATTCTCGTCGTCGAAGAAAGGAAGAAAGGAAAAACGAGGAAAGTGCGTTAAAAAAAAAACAAACTATATTTATGATACTTCACTGAATTAGTACGCTGAATAAAATAACGTAATTAGGAAATCTCCGAGTTAAATTAAAACACACATAGTAGCATGTAAATATTACTGGCAAGGAAAACTTAATCTGAATAATAAATTAAAATAAGATATGTATATATAGTCGACAGAATTGATGAAGAGAAATAATAACACGGATATTAAATTTTATTAAATTTTAAGCAAACTTTTTCTCTACCTTATACTACTGAAATTATTTTCAACTGACCATGAAATATCGCTACGACCTCTGTATTGCAGTTATTTGTAATTGACGTATCGTATCTCTGTAGATTTACTCAGATTTCAAGAAATTGATCCGCGACCTTCACCGGTAAAGCACTGATAACGCCTGTACAAGCGTTGAAACGTCCCACTGCACCCGCGTTCTACGGAAAAAAATATTTTTTCTCCGACTGCTGAATCAACATTCCAGTATTTTTCATGGAGGTACGAGTCGCTTTTCACCGTGACGGCGTGCTCAGTATTCTAATTTTTGATTCTGGACAGCGAACGAGGCGCATATTTTTTATACAGCGCGTAATTATCATAGCGGTCGTGCAAGGATGCTGAGAATAATATTTTACAAAAAATATTAGGATTTATGCAAGCTCGATCGCGCACGTCTATCATTTTATCTTGTATGTTGAATAAGGCAAAGTCAGTTTTTCGCAGATGCAAAAGAGATTTTCATTGACTAATTATTTTATTAAATTTATTTTACTAAATTCCTATTATCGCAATCTCTGATCTCTCTTAAAAATTTTTAAACGATTATTCATCTCACTGAACTATTCCTATATATTTTAATATCAGAATATTATGGTACTTCATTAAACTCGGGCGGAACTTACGTGTGACTGTGTCTTTTAAGTAAAGTAAATTTTCCAAACGCACGCGTGGCGGATGTCAACTTGAAGTAGAGTTGACTTTAATTTTACATATAACTGTATACGTCTGTCTTCCTCTCTGTGGAATTATTATTGAAAAGAGATAAAAGAGAATTAATTAAACTACTACGGTAAAAATTGATGAAATCGCTCTTTTAACGATATGACTAACGCAGAAAAAGAGCGGAATCTCATCTAAATTGAACTCTTGCTTAGAACAAATTTATGGCGTTGGTTAATTGCACGCGCGACGACGATAACGACGGTACCCGCTCGTTTCTAATAAATCTCATATTTTATCCGTCGTTTCGAACCTTATCGAATCATAGGTATGCGGTTGAACGTCAAACCAATCGCGGTTATCGGTCGATGAAATCGTCATGAAGTTCGTTTCGATGTTCGGCGTATTTGCGGTGCCGGGCGCGAGGACGACGCAGAGCAAATTTTATTTCGGGCCTTCGTCGATTCGATGCTTCAGTAGTTGAAAAATTTCGTCGGACCTTCCATCGGGCACAGTTCGCGATATATTTCGCCGTACGCGAGCTGGCATATTTCCTCTAACTTGTAATACGACTATTCGAACATATACACATATTGGTACGGGGAATAGTCAAACTAAACTTTGAAATAATTCGATTGATCTGCATTAAAATGCTGTTCTACACGTTGGCGTTTTGTGATGCATAATGAAGTGTTGTTTTCATGTACGGGAGAAGAACGGGGATGTTTTTGCAAAAATTACGTGATTTAATTAAAAATATCGATCGGGCTATTACGATGACAGTTGAACAGCCCGTTTCTATCGTACAAAATGTGTCGTTTTAACGTTTTACATGTTAATTTTGCATTCTCTTATTCTCATTATTCGAGAGCGAGGTACGATGTAATTACATGCGTTTAGCTTCGGAGTCCGCAAAAGTGCTTGTACGATCGGTTTTCTGTCAAGATCGTCGGACATCCGCGGAATCACTTAACTTCCAGCGAGCCCGATATCTTTTTCCACGCGTAAAATGTGTTAATAAATTCGCGATCTGAAACAACGAAACGCGTCTTTCGTAAAAACCGCAACTGTCGCGAGCTGTATTTTCATTTATCGTGAATAATTTAAATTGCGCGGAGAAACAGTCCAATTAATTGCAATCAATCGAAATAGAAACGTAATATGGAACGCGCAATTCGTGTTTCTGCGACTCTTTTCCTCCCTCCTTCTCCCTTTCCCTCTCTCTCTCTCTCTCTCTTGCTCTCGTTATGCATCTCTCTTTTTTGTCGGCAATCGAAAGTGCGATCCACTTTCCATTTCTGATCGCGGATAAAACGAAGGAACGCTCGCTAATCGCCGGAGGTCATCCATGCTCTTTCTCGGACTTTAGATTTCCGCAGGATTTCCGTCGATTACTTTTTTATTCTCCTCTGTAAGTAAAACGGGAAATCCCCTTCTTACACGATTAAAACGTTAGTTTTACAGCGAAGGGAGCTCAAGTCGCAAAGTCGGGCACAAAGTGAATTACACGATATCCCACGCCTGGGAATTACATCAAAACGACGGTGCTCAGAACGAAAGAACGTCACACGAAGAAATGTACCTGCCGGTCAAGTTCTGTTGGCACGATAGAAATCGAAAGCGCAATTTTGCGAGCGAAAGATATATAAATGTTCCAGCAATAATTACTAACAATAAAATCACGTGGAGTATTCAACGCAGCTGAAAACGGAAAGTGATCGGAAACAAATACGAAACTAATAATGAATGTAAAATTGACAGATATTTATTTAAACATTTAAATCGGCCGAGATAAATGTAAACGGGCGACGGACCGCGCGCAAATTATAACGCGGATGCGAAGGTTAAAGTTCGTAGTTACCAACAAAATAATTACGTTAAATATAATTTTCGCTACGATAACCTGAAAATGGGCCACTATCAGACAAAATTACGTTCCGCGTCATCGGTTCGTAATTAACTTCGAAATTTAACCTTTATTACTTCATTATTACTTAGAGATTTATACTTCTTTTCCATCAGAATCACGTATTTGATCCAATTACCATTTTTCACGATGCATTTATGAAACGTTCGTTTGTCGCGAGCTAAAAAAAAAAGAGGCTATTATTATTCGATCCCCCATTTGTGATAGTCGTTGAATATTTGTTAATCGATACATGTAAGTTGACGCGCTTCAAATTGTCGGTGGAACTTACGAAAGCAAACGAAAAGAGGGAATTGAAAAATTAATAACGACAGTACCGCGATTATATTTTATTGCTGCGGTTATTGATATAGTATAAATCCACATAAAACCCAACAATCAAACGAGATCCTGATATACAGGGCTTGATATTATAAAAACATATGTTCGCCCAACAAAATGGAGATATTTATAAATATGTATTAAACATGATATGACGTGCGTACGCACACGACAGAAAATATATGCTTGTTGAGAAATGATAAATAAGATATTATAAAGAGTTCAAACAGCGCTAATTGTTAATGAAAAAAATGAAGAAAGAATGTGGCTTCTTCTTCGCGTCTTTTTGTTCAATCGATTTTCGCGAAATAAAGAATATAGGGACATTATTCTTCTTGGAACGTAGATCGCCGCCCGTGATAAACACCAAGCGAGAGACATGTTTTGCCTCGAATAAAAATGGAGGAAAGTGCGAGTGCGCATGAATCGATGCCCGCGAGACGAAAGGGAGACCTTGCCCTCGCCGTCGGTTGAAATCACCGAATTTTTATGGCGGTCTTAGCTCACACAGCGCCGTCGCATAGCTAAATATATTCTTAATATTCCGTGAAAAACTCACTAAAAATATCCTGCAATAATCCTTCCTTGATACAAACGTCTCACATGCGTACTTTTCGTGTAAGATGACAACGTTAAAATATTAACGTGTTCAACAAACGATTAACAAAGATATAATTGTCTCAGACAAAAAAGGACAACTGTTTCTAATTGTAAATTAGCGTCATTTATTATTTCTTATTAGAATTTTTAAGAAATCTTGCAAAATACGCGATCAGTAAAGCAAATATCTTCGAAGAAAGATATTTCTAATAATTACAGATAATTTTGTGGATTTCTATCAACAAACAGTAAGATAATGCACGTATGTGCAACGTGATTGTAAAATAGTTAAAAATATCTTTATTAATAAATGCTGAATGAGAAAACAAAATATATTTTCGTCACGCAGCGCGCCATTCGCTTTCCGTCGGACATTTCACGGGCGTAAAAATGGAGGCCGCGCGTGCAACATCTTCAATACTCTATCGCTTGGATTACTATTTATATTGAAAAATTTTTAGGTTCCGAACTATATTAAAATATCCCTTGGAATGCCTTTTTTATTATTGGTTAAAAATATAGTTCTAAGTAGAAAAATGCAGCAATTCTGTGTGATTCTTTTTCATTAACTATTTTTTTGTGAAATTACTGATATTTCTTGCGTAATCTTAAACAATCCTCATACTTGAATCAAGTTTAAATTAAAAATAAGAAAATTTGTTTGCGTATCGCATCGTTTGATGCAAAATTTGACGGAAACAAAAGATTTTTTAATGTTTTATACTTAGAATTAGCTTTAATGTTAGTATGAGGATACATTAATTTTAATTATGTTATAACTAAGTTGTATTTTGAGGAAGCATCAAGAGAATTCACGTATTACGGGTTTGAAAAGAATGACAATTGTATTAAATGTTCTTATCAAGCTTTCAGTGAAATATACAATATAAAAAAATTATATAAAAGAAAACTATTAGGTAATGATGTAGAATTATAATTATTTAAACACACGAAGAGAATTATTTTATAATTTTTAAAACAACAATGTTCTGTGGAATCATTTCAAATGAAACATTCTTTTGCCGACGGTAACGTTCTCGCAAGACAACGATCATAACTTGAAAACTAGTCCAATTCTCCTGTGGATTCCAAAATACATGTCACGTATCGTTTATGCAAATTGTATATAAACTAAAAAAAATAAATTTTGTCAATAATTTTTACGCTTAATATTTTTATTCTTTCTTTCTCGCGTGCTCGCGAAACCGTCAGCTTGCCGTCGGAACGCGTATCTGCATATATTTTTCATCGTTTAAGATAAAAATCTGATAAAATAGTCATCGGGCTAGCAATTTGGCATTAATTATTACTTCTATGCAATATATACATTAGTTTACTATAAATTGATAATCAATTACATTAATTATACGCACAAATCCAACTTAATTTCGCGATTTTATTAAGAAAAACTGATCTGTTAATGAAATATATAATTAAAAGAAAAATATGCCATATACAATTTCCTATAGAAAAACATTTAAAAGCCGATATAAAAAAAATAATTCTTTTAATGCTCATAATATATCTGTTCTTTCATATGTATAATTTCTTTGGACTCCCAAATGATAATCTCAAATAAACTTAGAATTCAATAATATTAATAAATGTACTGTACTGTTATGGAAAAAAACTAAAAAACTTTCTCACAAGTTATAATCAATATTAATTTCCAAGCCAAGTAAATGAAACTATATTCCGAACGCAACATGGAAAACATACGTAGTAAGTAATAACGAGTTATCGCATCAATTCAGTTTACAATTTCCAATCAAGAGTTGTTATTAAAACTGTTGGTGTTATTTATTAATAAGATATTTACAAGCTCGGGAAGAGATATTAGTAATTTCTTAAGCAGACGGCGCGAAATTGAGACAGAGAAATAATAATGAATTGTTGATCGCACGAAGATTTTCCATGAGGCATTACGACGTTAATTAAGTGCACCATTGGTGCTGCTTGACAGATTTTTGCTTATTAACCGCCCATCGCAGGCGCGGGTATTGAATTTCATTTATTTTTTATACCGCGCCGGCTGTCAATAGCTTCCTCTTCCAATTTTTCTACCGTTTGATTAATCTGCCTGGTTGCACACACACGCGTCGTCTGTCTATCCGGTTCCGCGAAACGAAATTTGGGAAAATTTAACTCGGCCTCAAAATGTTTAGTCATCCTGGTTGGTAAATATAGAACATAACAGAAATGTGACGTAAGTAGCAAAATAGATATATGAACAGTAAGTGCACCGGTATAGCTTTATAAAAAATTTTTTTCATGTTTTGCAGGTAAAAATAATATCGAATGATTGGTTTGAGAAAAAAAGTATATTGACAGTAGCGACATAAGTGACAAGATAAATTTTTATGGAAAATACATTGCCATTGGATCAAAAGTACTCAATCAGATGTGGTAAATAAACTTTTAACGATCGAGCGATATATGTACGTATATATACATATTTAAGCTGACAGACGTGATGTTCCGGATTCGCAAGTGAAAATTATTTATCTTATTTATATCGGTTTTTTTCTATTTATTCGCAAGCAATATCCGAAACCAGAAATAGTTGGATCATTGGAACAAAATATACAGTACTGTAAGATTTCACGTGTCATTCGCATTAATTGCCATTTGTTATTGAAAACACAATTTATATTTTTCGTAAGAAAATACAGTCGTGCAATTGATAAAAGCTTGTTCCATGAGGTTAACCGTTTCAAAGGTAGCAACCAGCACAAAAACAATATGGGCAAATAAACACGATGGGAAATATTTTCATTGAGTTTTACGGAGGATTTATGTTTACATCAATCCAAGATTGCGCGGATACCGATATAGAAAAAATTTTGCGTCAGAACGACGATGTGGATGGATAGTCTATTTGATATCAAGTGAGAGTAGAATCGGAAATGTGGAGATCGATGAGCGAGACAGAGGGTCAACTTAAATACAGTTGCTTCGTTAATAATCGGTAATCGATGTTCATTAAATTATTTCTGTAAAATTCACAACGCGGTAAATTGCGCATTAACGCGTTGCGTTTATAATGACGCTCGGTGAAAAATATTGATTTTTCATTAATGCCGGCCGATTTGTAAATCAGTGTATCAATTAAAAGGCGAAAGTGATGAACGCTATTATAAAAATGGACGAAATCATTTTATCGTTTAATTTCGACACAATCTTCGTGAATTTATGAAATCATGCTGAAGTCTCTGCTGCGATAGGGCACATATGCATACGAAAATTATGACCTTGACGCAAAAGTTAATGAACATATTAGCAATAAAGTATCTGCTACATTAAGCTGTGCTGAATTATCGCCGCACAATTGCTAATATTTCTTCTTCCCGAATAATCAATTGCCGTTCTCAATAAAGAGATCGGCGATATATGTGCGCGGGCTCTGTTTAAATTTCTATACATTCTTCTCTCTTCCTCTCGGCGATATTACGATACTCGAGCGAAATCTCAAAAAACAAATTTTGTCTATATAAAATTTTGTAGCTGTATATTTTTGTAGTTTGCTGTTAGAAAACGGCAGTCAAGCCACGGAGCTTGAAATCCACTAAAAATATCCGATAATGTTACTTTTCCGCAGAATTGGCTCGCGATATGACGGCCTTTATGTAAACCAATGCGATATCGTGTTGATCTCCTTCTAAAAAGCCTATTTGCAAACTTTTCATCGGCATTTCGTTTGATCCGTTCAATCTAGCCGCGCTATGTATAATGAAATCCGATTCTCCGTCAAATGAACGAGCATAGCCACGGCAAACTGCACCTGACCGATGCACTAGTCGCGAGCGATACGTTGGCGATGCTCTGCGCGATGTGTATGTAGATAAATGCAAACGTGAATCGCTACGTTTTCTCGCGGCTTATTTATGAACCAATCTATGACAATTCAGATTTGATTTTTTAAAAATTATATATATATATATTTTTTTTCATGTCATAAGTCTAACAGTAAAGAGACTCTCTTCTCTTCATATAAAAATATTTATAATGATAATAGTAAATAGAAACGCATTAAATGGTACAACAGTAATATGTGAAAGCAATAACAGTTTATAAGAGTAAATTGAATAAAACTTCAGATTCCTGAGACAGATATAAAAATTAAATGTACGTACATATTATAAATAAGCTTAAAATTGGTTGGACTATTCGGATGTAACATTTATATTATCGTAAAAAGAGCCATTTTTATCGACATGAAGATACAATTAATGTCTCGATATGGAGAGGATACGAAAAAAAGCGTTCGCGATATGCAACAGAAAAGAAACAAACGTGGGGAAAAGGATAATAATCAAAGTTGATACCACTGCGATAGCAACGATATTGGAATGCAAATTATTGACGTGTGCATTTCGGAAACCTGATTCGCAAACTTTTCTCGGACGTTGCGTTTTATCCAATCGATCTACCCTCACCGATGTTTAATGAAATACCGATTTGTGCAGAATGGAAGACCACAATCTTCCAGTGGAATAATACCGATTTTTGTTCAAGCGTAATATAATGCATAAAAGTTTTATCATCGATGGAGATGTCGACAGAAATGAATGGTAATCAGATCTTTATATTAATACATTTAACACAATTCTCACTTCAATTAAATTCCTTAAATTATTCTGCAGCGAAGGATTGCTTACATTTTATAGTTTTAAAAAAATAACATTGAAATTATTGTTAATCTTAAAATTTGATTTCCATTACTTAAAGGAAGATTGTGATTAACTGTTGATATCTGCGAATACATTGAAGCTCAATCAGAATAAATCTCAGCAATGTCTATGAAAATCGTTACACGTTACTTTCCACGTGGAACTCTTTCAGTAGCCACGCTGAGAAGAGGGAAGTCAGGGTTTCGGGTATCAGAGACCGACCAAAAATTCTTCAAAGATGAAATTCAACCGCAGCCGAGCGATATCACCGGTTGCGTTCTCATCAGCGTGATGTCGCTTATCGTCGACGGACCTAGTGTATATAATGTAATAGACGCAAGGACATAGAGGTAACCACCGACGATACAGTCGGCATAATATTTCAAAGTGCCTAACCAGAACGGGCGGGGACAATGGCGGGCAGCCATCTTTCGCGAGGTTCGCATCAACGACGGGCACCGACGCTGCCCTATCAGCGAGGCCGTACAACGCGGAGAAACACGAGGAAAAGAGGGTTGCCGAGGGTTGGCCTGAGGTTGAGGGATCGTTTAGCATTCGTCGTCGTTTTCGTTTCTGTAGGGGTGCGTTCCTCTGGCTCTGTCTCCGACCTGCTCGTACCGCATCGCTCTCTCGCTCTCCGTTTATCCTCTACACCCTCCCCCGCGACCCCGTTCGTCGTTCGAAAAAGCAAGTCTCCGCAAACAAAGGGCCACAAGCGCGCCCAGGCAGCCCTGGCCTGGATAAGCGGGCCGATCGCGCGATTATAAACGGGAGGGCTAATGCTTATTATGCGCCACCGCACGCGCGTGGCTTCAGCAGCAGCATTCGACGCCCTCCTGGGAAACGAATCCTCCCGGAGGATCGTGCGGCCGGTGATATCGAGCGGCCTCCTCAAGGATTAGGCTGTGACTACGCTTTTTGTCCGCTTGTCGCTTTCGTTGCCGTGGCGTCCGTCTGTTTGGAAGTCGGCAAAGAAGCGCCGGGGAGGATCAGCGCGAATCGAAAATCCACATGGTCCCCTACGCGTGCGGTTTTAATATGCGCTCGAGTGTTTTCGAACACATTCTCATCAGAGAAAACCGTGGAGAGACCATCGTGCACAAAGGCTGCCGAATAGTATTGCGGTCACCACATTCCTAGTCATTGCAAAATTGCAATTGTGTCGACGGTATAATTTAATTTCCTAGGTAAAAGCTGATACTACGAATTTAACACTTTGACATGTATCTGTAGATAATTAGTATTTAATCAATAATTACACGTCAAGTAGTGCATATTCTGTACTTGTGATTGAGCTATTTGGAAATCAGTTAGATTTCTCGTTAGATTGTCGTGTAATCTTTAATTTTACTCTCTTTCTATTAAGAAAAAATCAATAAGAAAAAATTAAAAAAATTATTAAAAGAACGATGAATAATTATATTCCAGGTGTAATTAAAAGTCTTTCACTTATCATATTTGATGCGCGCGTCATATTTGTTCTGTCATCTTTCATTTTCCTTTTCGAAATCATATCTGATGTGATTCGTTATCGGAAACAAAGTATCTTGATAATTGGCCCATCAAGTCACAAAATACTTATTATGCACGATATCGGAGGCTTCACGATAGAAGCTATCTTGCTAACAAATCCTGGAAGGCAGCCGAGCATCCCTGCGATCGAACTATTCGACCCGCCTACGATGTATCTGCACCTGGGTTTGGATCGACCCGCGTATGATTGGTGAATTCTGGTTACGAACAATGGCCGGGATTAAATTCAATCCGTTACACGTGCGACGCCCGTTACTGGGTTAGATCGATCCGGAATTTTTCGAAATTGTTTGGCATTAGGTCCTTCCGCGCTTTCCGAGATTTCGCTCGCAGCGATAGGATTTGCCGGATCTGTTTAAAATTTTACGTAATACTTTCAACTTAGTTGCGCATAGTGGCACCGAAATTTACGAAACACACATACACACAGCCCGCCCGCGTATACAAAACATAAACAAGAAACCGAAAGAAAAAAAAGTTAAATAAACCACACGTGACTCGATCGATCAGGGATGACGTTTAATTACTTCTTTTTAAGTTCGAGCATAATTGTAATGCATAATATACGCTCACTTATCGGTAATAAATCTTTTTTAATTCGTAGAAGATAATAAAGGTATAAATATAAGAATCGATAATACGATGATCTTGTAATATTTTAAAATTTAAAAATAAAATAAATGAATTTGCTGCAAGGATAATGCAGCTACTCAGAAAAATGTTTGCATAATGAATGCGGTTATCGCACCACCGCCGTTCGGTATCCTTTTTCACTACTTACTATATCGTGGAAATATATCCGATGAATAATATCTACGACGCAGTTGCCGTTTTCGAATTAGCTTGAGCTTCCAGCAGCCTCCGGCGTTTATTGGATATGTATAATCGTAGTATCGCAGCTACAAGTAACAAGCCGATTTCATTTGTTTCGTTACACATGTACACATTAATATGTCTATCAATGAACCGCAAGCGGATAGAAATACCGGAAAATTTATTCCCGATATTGTTTCGCGCGCACAATCGAAGTATGTGCATTACAAATATTGATTTGGGGTTAACGCAAATTCACACCGACGTAAAACAGTTTTCATTGGCTTATATGGCAATAAATAAAATAGAAAACCGATGCGACATCCGTAATAATCATATATCCTAGAAAGTTATTAAAGCCACAAGATCTCCCATGAATAAGAATGTTTTACTTTAAAGTTGAATTAATAAGCAATAATATAGCGTATTGGTTTCGTCTTATAAATCATATCATGTGAGGACAAAACATTCTGATACTATCGACCAAACAGTATTGTACAGTAATAGTATCGATGTTAGTGCGAGGGATTGACTTCATTCATTTCGGTGTTCATGCACCGATAGTAATGTACTTGCCGATCGATAGCCTAATGAAGACAAAGGTCTCTTCCATGATTTCTCACAGCTCTTATGTTCTATGGTTCCAGACATTGAAATTGCGAAATTGTTAGCAATTAAATTGATTATTAAAATTTGTTAGAACACGTACAGAATTTTCTATTCTCCAGCATAATGCGAGATATAGCCATTACTTTCGTACGATATTTTTATAAGAGCTAGAAAGTATTTTATATTTTAAACTGTTATTTTCGATAACATAAATACATAAAGAATTTCGTACATATTGTAAGATAAATTTAGTATAATGCAAAATTATTCGCATTATATATCATAAAGTTCTAAAGTTAATATTGTTCTTCAAAGAATTAATTTTGTTAATAAAAGTTGTTAATAAAAGTTTGATAGTAATTTGATAAAATTAGTACAAAAGTACGTCTTCATCGACGCAGTTTCTATCCGACGGCGCGTGATCTCCCGACGCTCACCATTTTGTCGAGGGTTGCTGGCGAGAAGAAAGCGAATCTATAAAAATGTTATTACGTGTATGAATGGCATCGAAATCAATGTTATATAAAAGTACGCATCTTTTTATGTTTGCATGCTTTAAAGCTCAAACAAGAGCGCGACAATTCTATTAGTAATTCACGAAGCGCGCATTGAAAATGGGTAAATTTTTTAACGAGCAAATCTCGAAGAAATTGTGAGAATAAAAATGTAATTCTTTCGCGAATATTTCCTTTTTGACTGATTATTGACGAATGCAGACAAACGTAATAACAATATGAGTCGAATGAAAGTAACTTTATTCAGTCATATTCCTTTACGGTTCAAATAATTTATTTTAAACGTCAGAATTTTAATCAATGTCGCAGTTGCAATAACATAGGCAAACACTGAACAAGGAAAATGGACGTCCTTTTACACCTCATTTACATTTAAACAACTCTTTAAAATTCGTGTACACGCTGCACTTGAATTAGAAAGTGAACACATTGTGTCGCAATTATTGTTAAGAGCGTTAAATGCAAATAGAGTATCATTTAACGGCAGTAGTACACAGAACAGTTGTAAAATTCTTGAAAAATTGTTAATCGCCAATTCTCGTCATGTTCAATCGCGCGCCATTTGCAAATAGCATTATTGCATTATCGTTTTTATCATCCGATAAATAAACGGATTTTTCGACTAACTTTTCCCGACCCGTATTTCTTCTAATTATTTGTAAGCATATTATGACATTCCAATTACCAAAACTTTAATTAGTATAACATATAAGAATAACATGTAACACGTGAAATTCAGATGTAATCGTATGTAAACGGAAACTTGCAATTAAAAATTATATTTATGCGAGAAAATTCACCCCTATACATAAAACGATAAATTTTCATTTCTTGAAACGAGCACCACAAACGCGATAATAAAAATACCTCTTAATCCTGGACAGGAGAGTAATAATAACGTTCGCATCGCTAATAATAGGCCGTAACATCTAATGACGATATTTGTCGCAAATTAGAAATAATCACCGATTGTAAGAACAATTTACAGTCGACAGAATCCCATACAGCGCGGAGCCAACAAGCAGTTGTTATCAATAACATTTCTGCAGAGCCGTAATATCCCGGGAAAGTAATTAGAGTAAATTCAGGGGCTCCTGGCGACCCTTCCAGCCGCACAAAATGGCGGCGGGAACCGCCCTTGCGAAAAAAATTAGGCCTCCTTCCGCCGCGCAGTAAAATTTACATGAAAAAAAGGAACGCCCCGCGCGGTATTCGGGAAACGGAGTTTCGACAATGCGGCTATTTTTATGGATAAATCGAAGGGGTCCGCGTACGTAGCTAGGAAATGCCCGTAATTTATGTCACTGGAAAACGCAGAAAGAGTCATAAAAAAAAATATCTCGCTACCGGTAATAAGGCGACGCCAAAATGCGATCAATACTATGATATTCATTATAACACCGTTATTAAATCTACCCTTGCGATTCGTCCAAGGACATTCAGACGATTGTCAATGATAAGCATCGAATTATACATGTATGGCATTTCTGAGAAAGTATGTAGTCTTAATTATTTTTAGAAATCAATATAAAATCCCCGAGTTACATGGAAATATATTACGTTACTTGTTTGTTTCACGAAATTATTATGGAATCAGAAGGACTCTGAGATCATATATTTGGACATTAAACAATGCACGTTTATGTAACTCGATATAATGGCATACATTATTTTAATCATAGTATAACATAGAAACTTTAGACATATATGCAGCTCTCGACAAATGTGACCATTTTCATCAACAGTGCGATATTCTTTTCGCGCCCTTGATTTTATATATATAGAATATCGATTGATATACATAAGCAGCTCTCAGACGATTTCTTACTCGCGGCACATCGAACGTTAATATCCAGTATGTGATATATCCCGAATAATACTCGTGTTAATAAATAAAATTATATATATAAATTATATAAATATGTATATTTTTTTATGATAAAATATACACGGTATTTTATTAATATAATGTACAAGATTCTTCCAACGTACTCTCTGAGAACCACTGATCTCTATCGACATGCGTACGGTTGTGTATGTAAAAACCACACGGAAGCTGTACCACCGCGATAAAAAATTCTTCCGCATCTACACCAGTTTCTCGTACTGACACATACAGATCGTGAAGAATAAGCACGCGTGGAGGAGCATCCTAATTGATTCCCAGAAAATCCAATTCGCGCCTTCATACCCGGGTAACGGGTGGATCCCTCATCAAACCGGAGATGACGGAGGAAGGTGACCGGGGGTATCGCGGCGATATTTTTTTCACCCTCGTAAATATTCCCTTCAACCGGCCATATTAGCAAGCGGTACGTTCTTGGCAAGGAGCCGCTGCTACTGACAGGACATTCATATTAGCAAACGACCACACGTCGTCCATTCTTTCTCTTCCTCTGTCTCCGCGTCTCCTCTCCTCATCCCGTCTCATCTCGCGTTCACCGTGGAAACCGTACCGACCCTCCTAACTACCGTCCTCGAGAGAATCCAAGTGGGAGCTGCTGATTGGTAATCGTTAATTACTCCGAGGCAACTTCCTCTCGAGGATCTTTCGTTCCAACGATTTTTAAAATACTAGGCATTCTACCACATAGATGGAAGGTGTCAACCGCGATAGAAAGTGAGACCGAAAAAAAAATCTTTGACGGCGCGACACGTATTGGGATACAGTTTATGAAATCGAAGCTATCCTATGTACATGTACCGCTTAAAATTAACGGACTTTATTTTACCTTGTTATTTATTTGATTAATGATAAATAATAGCGAAAATCCTACAAGAGATTAAAGAAATTATAATTGTCTTTTATACACATTACTTTAGTAATATTTATGTAAACAATTGTACTCTTCTTCGAAGAGTGTCGGAAAATTTGATCCCCAAAAAAAACTAATATGAAATAATAATTATTTTCTTTCTGATAATAATTATTTTCATACTGTCACCAGAAATGACGAAGAAAAAAAAGTTGAAAAATAGAATATCTCGAAATTGGAGCGTCGAGATTACGGTGGGGACGGCGCGCCGAGCCGTTCGCCGAAGGAGAGGGCGATACGTTCTCCATTATTACTTTCGCGGATGCCGGCAGCGATAAATCATCACGGTACATTGCTCGATAGAATTTCCCATAATTCCTGAAATATATTCCTGGAGAGGGCTACCGCTAAGGCCATATCGCACATACAGGCGCGCACACGTACGCACATACGTACACACAGTGATGGTAACTCCCGGGCGCCCTCTCCCTCATAAGATCCCGGAGGCAGCGGGACAGGAGGACAGTAGGAGGCTGCAGGACATTAAGGGTAACAAATGAGGCCGCGCGCAGTCCTCCCGCAGGACCCTCTTCCGACTGAGGTGGCGGGAATGAAAATAAGTGTACCCCGCTTCTCGCCCAGGCGCCTTTTTTCATCATTTCCTCCTTCCCTGATCCCGGGGCGCACCTTCCTTTCGGCCCTGCGATGTCCGCCAGGCCAGGAGATTTTCAGGTATCCCCGCGTTTCGTTTCCCCGGGATTCTCTCGTTTTAAACGACCCCTCCGCGACTTCATCCCCCGGAAAACGCCTTCCGAGATTTACGCGCGCGTACAGCCGTGTCCTCGTAACGGCGCGCAACTCTTGGCGACCGTTATACCGTTACCGATGGCATAAGCAAGGGGTGGTTCACGATTATCGCCGGTACCAGCCGTTACGGGCCGCTACAATGCCGCGGCGGGTACGGTGCCAGGGGCAAATGCGGAAATATTCAGCAGTTACCGGGGATTAAGGAATGCGTTAATTGCGAAATACTGGCCGCGCGCCGCCACCGCCGCCGCCGCCGCCGCCGCCTCTTCGTTGCATGAAACGGAAATGTAACTTCCTCCACGTTCGCATATTCACATGTTGCGCAACTTCTGCCGCCCCGGCTGACATTTTTTCGCATTTTGTTTCTTTTTTTCTATTTTTTAACGTACCGTGCTTTATTAAAACTTCTCATTTATTTTTCAAGCGACTTCCGCCGTCCGGGTGATGCGCCTCGCAAATGAGGAGCCCAGCTGTCTTGAAACTGACAGGCTATGACGCAAATTAAGAAGTTAATAAAAATGTTTGCGTTTGTTAAACGATCCGATCTGTTATTTCGACACGCGCAAAAAGAATGTTGTTCCCTATCAAGCGACTTTCACGTGCGAACGATAAATCGAATAAAACGAAAATTATACGAGTATGCATGTAGCAAAAAGAATCGGGTCGAATATGTATGTATATACGTGTATACGTATGTGCGCGCGCGCAATGTGCACGGATGAAGTGACGCGATTGACACTATGTCCGAACGACCGAGATGCGCCAATATTGGTACGCGGGCGTCCTGGTGGAAGGACGCCACAGGTTGATGCCGAGGCATCGCTCTTTATCGGTCGGAAGATTTGATGAAACGGACACGACGTGACGCGCTGTAACGGGATTTTTTATCACCCAATGTACCGGACCGTGCTCTTTAAGGTCCGTATATTTTTTTTTATCGATGCACTACAAAGTAGCGCAAATATTATTACTTGAAAAAAATTCATAAAATTACAGTTGGAGTTTTCGTAAATAATAATCGATTTCTGAGCAAGAAAAAAAGTCGCGCATAGCTTTTAGATACTGCAACATATTCAGTAATGATTTTTTTAATTAATTAAACTAATTTAATTATAGCTTGTTAAATTAATTTTTGATAATTTGATTGATATTAAAATTTTTTAATTTCGGAAACATTTTCTATTTTTAAGAATATTGAAAATAGACAATCCCTGTCCAGATTAATTTAGAAACTCTATCCATATGAATTAACATAATTAATTTACAATAAATAGCTTGATTAATAATTAAAAATTAATTTTCAATTTGAAAAAAAATAAATTATTAAAAAGATTGCAAGGTGAACTTCTACAAAGAAAATGAGAGTTAATCAATCAATTAATGGATCGATAATTAGCGGAAACAGTCTCCAAATACTATCGAAAAGAGACGGATATATCATGATTTAAATTGAAAAAAATCTCCAAACAGAAATTGTTCTACTTTGATAGATTTAAAAAAATAGATTCTCCAGTGTGTTAATCGATCAAGTACAAGACATACGGCTCAAAAGATGGATGAACGGCGAAGAAAGGTGGAAGGTAGCTTGGAATAATCAATTGAAGTGATAGTCGATAAATCGGTCGAGTGAATTGAAAGGGAACATGGGAGGGGAACACTAGCAAAAATAAACTATCGCCGATTATCCAGTCCCGTCTGTAAATGCCACCCTTTTTGCGCGGCATAGGAATTCCACGCACACGTTCTCGTATCCCCCCGCGGGGCCGTGCCGCGCTCGTGCAACGCTCGTCCCTCGCCTACCCAAAACAAATTCGCGGCCATTTTTCTGTTCCGTGCCCCGCATATATATCCTGGCGTTTCTCCTTCCGCGGAGGCGCGTGTTCCGCGCCGCGAAAAAGGCGCTGGGAGGCGACAGTCGGTTGGTCAGTCCGCTTTCTGGACGTCGGACCGAGGCTGGTTAACGGGATGAGGCGAGATGGGACGAGACTGGGAAGAGGGCGGCGGGAAGTTAGTGGGTGGTCGGGCAATGGGGAGGGGTGTGAGTTCGTGGACGCCGCGCGGCGGCACGGTCGGTTCCAGGGTTCGCTGGCAATTTTTTCTCCTCGAGTTTAGCAAGGGAAATGACCTACGATATATTTCTAAGGGGTTTTTGCTGGTTGGTAAGCGGGTGAGACGCCGTTATCCACCCACAGGAGAGGCCACCGCATGCCCCCTTCTGGCCCCCTCCCACCGGGGGTTACCGGACAATTTGCATTTCTCAACCATTAATCTAACCTTCGTCCAGCTCTTTTTGCCGGTGAGACCGACTGCTCCTCCATCTCGCATGTCCCACCTTCCTCGTCCTCATCCTCTCCGAATCCTGCGACCGCGAGTCACTTTCTAGCCACCGCGTTTCCACTCCGTAAACTCGACAGAATGCCTTCGGTGATTAAGAATCCGCTAGGCGCGCGAAGAACATTGAATGCACAATGCGTGTCGGAAAAGACGACCGTTCTTCCATCCTTTCCTCGTTTCGATTGTACAACATGGAGATTAATAGATATTCCAGCTGTTGTGATGTATTCGCTAATTGAAGATCATCGCCGACTGCATTGACGCTAAATATGTACGCCACAATGTGCGCTATACTAATAAAAGATAAACGCAGCGCTCGTCACTATCGTCCAATTGTGGCTCAATCGACTCGTGAGGAAGGGAAGGTATATATTTCTATCTGTGGAGGTAACGAATTTCCACGCGTAATTATCCAGCCGTCGAAACGAAGGGAAATATTTTGACAATGTTCCAATCTATCGCAAATAACGCCATCGAATCGTAACATTTCTCGCGGAATTGTAAAGTAGTTCAACCGCCGCGTAGCGCCGACGCTTTTAAAACATTTCACCGATGTAACGCAGCGCCGTAACATTTCATCGCGCGAATTATCCATGAAAATATTCAGTCTTTTGCCGTGAACCGTTAAATGGAATCCCAGATTTTAATAGTTGCCGTCGCGGGGCCGCACCGGCCGTGCCGCGGGGGGAGTGGTGAAGGTGGAAACGACGGACGGAGGGTGGGAAGG
>VBVR01002018.1:0-25567 GCA_011638315.1 Tetramorium parvispinum
GACATAGGCATATATTTAATTCTACATATTAATTTTACAATTATTACGCAGTCGCGTCATTTGGTTTCGAACCGTTAAAAAAATCAGAAAAGCTTAAGATGAGCAATCACGATTTATCTTTCACAATCAATATCAATACGTCGATACGAGATATGTATGTCCATCGTAGCAAACGTTAAACGTAGGCGCCCAAATGTGGTTGAATTAAGTTATTAATACGCCAACTTTGTAAATGCGGTTAATTTGTCGCATGCTCGCCGCACCTCCTCAAATTCGCTACCGTGAGGAACCGCCGTTTCGAGTGATTTATCTTCGTTATCATTCTGACTGCTTTACACAGATACGGGTGCGCGTTTCTCGGTTAGATGAAAGCAAAAGCGGCGTGTGGGTCCAGAGTCGGATTCGCGAGGGCGAAAAAGCAGCAGAGAGGGCGAGACACGGAGACAATCTGGGGAAGGAAAAAAGCGCCAAGGCGTCCGTTTTATGTTTTATCGCGACAACTGTACCACACGTGCGGGTAGACACGTGTCCTCGTGTCACGTTGATACATCAGGACCGTAATCTTATTGCCCGATAAAATAAAAAGTTTAATAATCGCGCAATTCGCGTCATATCTCGACAACGCACAGGAAATCTTCTAGATTTCGTCGTGATTTAAATAACAGAAAAACTTGAATTAATAAATTTCAGTTTAACAGATTGCTTTAAATTTGATACGTTTCTGTATCAAATTCAGATTTTCATCTGTCTCGTTTATAAATACGCAACAATTACGTTAATGTTTCATGATGATTATAAAAGCTCTATACATATACAATTTTGCATATAATATAAAAAATATTGTACATGCTCGATTATTATAGAAATCATAGCTACGGCACTGTTTGCGCGAATATTTGTAGGGTTCGCTATGCGACGCAGGATAATTAATGCGCTCGTTTCTCTCTTCTTTTTCTCCCCCTACTCTTCGTTCTTTTATCCCACGGCTTATTATTCGCGAACTACCTACGAGTGGTTGGTAATTAATAGTGGCAAGCTTGTTTGGCAATTAGTATTCTGTTAACATCGTGTTTTATTTCTTTTTTTTTATTGACACGTTCGCGTTCGAAATAAATTGTTAGAAATTTCGTTCAAAAATAATTTGAAGCTTCTTACAATAATATTTGTGATTATTTGTATTTATATATTTATTATACTTATGATTTTTTTCTTAACTTATCAAATCATTTTATAAATTGCATGACACAATATGAAATATAATCAAATTTCTGGCTAATTTAAGAGAATTCCGGTTGACGGTTTCCAAACATGTGATGCGCGACCAGACATATTTTGCGTCTCGCGATCATTAAAACTAATCCGGACCAATCATTACCCTGTGTTTAACCTTGTCCATCATTCTTCTAGTCCCGGTTCAACGATATTCGTACCCCCATGCTAAATGCAAGGCGACGCATTAACGGGATCGTAAAAACTCTGTTTGACATGTAGTTAATACGTCGCGCGTCCGGTGGTCTACAGAAGTGAGCGAGACTGTCGGGAAGCTTTTACGATCGATAGATTATTTCCCAAGGATCCGCTTCCGTGAGAGATCAATTTTTTTTTCGCAAGGATATAGATAAAATTAAGTTCTTTTTTTGCAGAAATAGGTGTACGTTACGCAATAATAATTAACATAAATCGATGAGAAAATCTAACATGAAATACATTGTAAAGGAAATGAAGGCCTGATTAATTATATTTCGTAATGTCTTTCTCATGATGTTAACGTCGAAACAATAATTAATCATCCGATGGCTGGAGTTAGAAGTCACGGTTCATATTATTTTATTATGTTCAAGAATTATTAACTCGATGACGTTCCTATAAATATATTTTTTAATTATTCAGTAATATCGTTACAAAAGCGCAAGTAATTAGACGCTTTGCATACGTTACATACGTAATGAAACCCGTTTAGTTTCACTTGTTTCTTCATTATCCTCCGTGCCCAGAATTCTTTTCCGACAAAGCTAACGCATTCGACACATAGCTGTAGAGTTTCCCAAAAGGAATGCGCTGTCATTGCTCGATCGTTCCGCTCGTATTCGACACGCCAATTTATTCCGTTGTCTACATTGTCTCTTAAAAGAGCGAGCCCTCGGAATATTCAGTATTCATTCATTCATTTGCTCGTTCATTTCCGAACGTGTTCGAACATGTAGCTCTTTCCGATTTTTCTCCTCGCCCTTCTCATTCCGTCGCTTGAAAGAAAATTAACTGACAATGGAGCAACTAAACGAGCGGGAATGTGGAAAAGAGAAAATGAAGAGGAACATCGTTTACACGCTATGCAAAACAAGTGTATGAACGCCGCGCTTGCCTCTTTTCTTTCTCGATGTTAGATATCGCTTTTCCATTCGAGAGGGACGCGCGCAAGATGACTCAACACATAATATCATCACTGGCCATTGTGGCGTTTTTCTTCTCTTTCCTTCCTTTTTTTTTCCCCCTCGCGTTGGCCTCGATCAAGTATACCCGGTCAGAAGATACGGCCTGCGATACTTTTACCCTCGACCACCCTTAAGTCTACCTGCTCCTCCTCTTCCTTTGCGAGTTTTTTCCCGCACACGGACGGCGGTATAATGAAACAGGCTTACTCGTTATACTTCCTGCAACGCTCTCCGTCTGTCTCGGGGCGTTAGGGATGCCGCGTTCGAATCTCCTCCGCTTTAATCATCCCTCGAGTTTCTTTGCGCTTTCTCGGGAGGGTGAGCTGGTGCTTTCGGATTAACATATTTATCGACCGACGGCGCTGTTGAATTTCATAAAATCGCGTCAGCGTCATTCCTTATAAATGTCTGTCGGCGAATATTGTTGTAGCTCCTAGATCCGTTCTTCCCGGATATGCTTTGCTTCTTTATTATTTCCCCTGACGATTATTTCTTCTCGAACGCACACTTATTTCCTTTGAAATGCAGGAAGTGCAAAATGAACAATCTTCATGTTTCCATTTCGCAATACCGCGATGACCCACATATTGGGACATTGTTGAGCATATTGCTGTAAGTAATTATGGGAATGGCATTGAGGAAAGCATTTTAAAATTATACCGTGCACTGTAAATTAAGGTCGTTAATTAATCTTCAATCAATGATAAATACTTTTTTTTATGACGAAGTAGATAAAAAATTACATCTCTGAGCCGCTTAAACTCCTTCAAGTGAACAAATTACTTGTAAAGCAGATTAATTACGAAACAAGTTAACGAAAACTGAGATTATTAAATTATTACTTGAGGTTTTTAATTACTATAATATATGATAATGTGCCGTGGTGTATAAAGTCTAGTACACATAGTTGAATCCAGAATAAAAACCGGTTATCTGATCTTGCAAAGACATGCTATCGCTTTCAAAAGAAAAACGTGGTACTAATACGGCTGACCAGCCGGTATTCCGCGAATTGATTTATGAATAGCGTTATCGATACTAGAGTAGATAAATATTATGTCTTGAGAGAGATTACGGACTTAGAAAGCGGTGTGTGTTCGATTAATCGCTTGAACGTGAATTGATTTTAAACATTTCGCTTCCATCGAGGCATTAAATACGTTTTTATCGATATAATAAATCCATTTATGGAACCAAGATAAACTTCGTATCGATAATAATTCGCGTTGAAAGATAGATATATTTGTGTATTCTTTTATAGCACACTGTACAGCTTTCTGCGATGTATTTTGAAATCTATTCTTCTGTCAGTGACACTGACTCAGCATGTAGGAAACAAATAATCAAAATTTGATGAAAGCTTGACGACTCTTAATAATGCTGTAAAATTCACGCTATGGTGCACGTTTACATCGTCGGCGTGTAAAAGAGTGATAAATTGCTCCAAGCGTTTAAAATTTAATGGACGACTCAGGTATTCCTAGCGTTTCCAAATGTTTGTGCCTGTAGATAGCTAATAAAATTTTTGAGACCTTTGAGAACATAAAGACCGAAAGCATTGAAATGTACAGTATCCCATCTGTTTATACCTGTACGATATTTCTATTCTAAATATTTTCAAAAATTTATTTTCTAGAAAAATTTATGAAATACTGTTTTAGAAAAGTCTTTGAAGTATAGCCGATTTCAATTGGAGTTGCATTTGAATGTCTCATTAATTTAACTAGAAGTCAAAATATCCTCATTTATCTTCCCATTTTTAAATGACATTGTGTATTCAAGGAAAGAGAAAATAAGAAAAATAAATCTTTGTTGTACGGAATTACGCTCGTTCGCTACAGTTACTTTCCTTAAAAAATCGCGTCTTTCCCTTGCGATTGCGAGAGGGGATCGAGAACGAGCGGTGAAGAATCGGTCTCCGAATGGAAAAGAGATTTAAGCTCGAACGACTGTCACGGGCAGGAAGGGCAATCGGATACGTTTTCTCGGGTAGGCTTTCGATCGTGTCGTCGTGCACGCGCGCCGGTAAGGAATGCAGAATGCAGCCTTTTCACGGAGAGATATCCAGGCCGTGGCAGAATGCAGCCAGCCGGGGCAGCGGCGGGCTTAATGGTCGCTCTGTTATAAGTTATAACTTTTAAATAACCAGCACCGGCGAGGAGGAGCCCTCCCCGGCCGGCACTGGAAACCAGCTCACCTTGCTTCACCCGATGCGATGAGTTTCGCTCCGTGTAGCAGTCCTATACAACTGTCCACTTTACACACGTATATACACGTAGATACACCCGTGCCTCGAATGCGTAACGACGATATAACGCTGAGAGATTTCGCGGACGCGACGTACAACACCGAGCACGCCGCCTTGCACCCGCGTTTGCTGGCCGGTCCCTTTCGGAGCATGTAATTCCTACCGCTGGATTAATTACCGTAGTTGCTTGACGGAGTTACATTACAGTTGCCATGATGCTCGTGGTGACGCTGTGAATGCAAAGTCAAGAGTGCGTCTCGCGGAATACGGATTAATTAAATCGCATTCGAAACCGCGATTATCATATAAATCTGGGAAACTTTGTGTAATCTATCCAAATTGCTCGCAAATAACATTTAAATTTAAACTAGATGACAGACAATAATTCTTTTTGTGAATCTTGAAAAGCGGAGCTATACTTGTCATTAGATATTTGAGTCTTTCGCATAAAAGAAAACAAGGTCCAGGATGTTTTTTTTTTTATCAGAACTTTCATTGATTGCTAGAAATTAATATAATCTTATATTGAAAATTAGTAAAAAATTTTATCTCTTTCACACAAATAATGAAAATTACATTATTGCCAGTTATGTAGAAAAAAGGGCCTGATATTTCCACTTTCATAATGTACTGCAATGAGATCATTTATATTTGTAACAGCCGCGTTAATGTCTGAGAATCTAGTTACAATATTACTTTGTTTATTTTCTGGCATATGCATTTTACGAATGTCGATCGAGATTTGATACTGCTTTCAGTAATGAGATGTCATTTAGTGTAATTACTGTATGAAGTACGTAGATTGGAATGCTTCTTGCACATCAATGTGATAATCTCGCAGGTAGTTGTAATTGGTTGTTTATACTCAGCATTTTCTAGAGAAACTCGGCCTACGATATATGCAAACAAATCTGATTGCAGTGTAAGATAGGATCCTTTAATAAGATTCATCTCTAGGCTGGCGACAGTTTGACGACAAGTTGTAGAATAATCGCATCCGCCATGTGAGGCTCGTAATTTAATTCAGTACTTAAAAAAGACATTATGACAGAGTCAGATCTTTAGCTGATATGCAAGATTATTTAGCCAAATTATTTTGCTAAAATAAATTTCGCAAATAACTAAAATAAAAATTTATTAAAATTTAGCATTGATTAAACATATTTTTTATGCAAGCTATATAACATATTTTAAAATATATGTTAATATACATATTACGTTATGAATATTAGGTAATCTCAAAATATTCAATAATCAACTTTTCAGTGATATTTATATTTATTTGATATCAATTTAAAAAAAACTTTAAAAAATAAATTTAATATGAACAGGTAATATTTTTTGTTCAATTTTGTTTAATAATAGTTTTTCATTACAACATGAAATTATTTAAGATTTATCACGTTATTAATTTTTAGCAAATGATCTCGAATTTTTTCATATCATAATTTATAAACACATAATTTAAAAAACTCTTACGGTGTCTAGTTATTTTATCAGATCAATATAACTCACACAGCTTTTTTGAGAATTTTTACGCCGGGACAGATACTTGACAAATACTAGCGCATTTCAAAATACAGTCTGAATGTTTGACATTTTATCTCCGAAATAAATGCAACGTTGCAGTCATACAACAACAGTCAAGTAAAATTACGAACACGCGCGCATTTTTCATCGTGCTCGCGTGGAGATTTGCAGGACGTACATAAATAAAATTCAGGGAGAATTATATGAGCCTACTCGTCTTTATTTATCTATTTATCCGGACGTACATAAATATGGCGGGTCCGGGTAGGGTTTGTCGACCCTGTGATTGATGGGAAACGCTATTTTTACTCAGTGTGCGCTATCGTGAAAAGGGAGGAGGGGAAAAAAGCGGGGGTAAGAAACGAGGTGGAGAAGACACTCGTTCTCGATTCGGCCGTCCGCAAGGCGCCCTCAACTTTGGCAACGAGAAAGAGAGAGAGAGAGAGACAGAAGGAGAAGGGGAGACTCTTTCGGAGTGATTTATCTTGATTTTATTTTTATTGTACCAGGCCACGCGAAGGTGACGATTTATCGATTTTTCTTTGAGTCGCCCTCGTGATGCAGCTCCGATATAACAAACGTTTCGTGCCTCGTTCGTTCTAGTTTTTGCGTTTCTCACGGCGCGCTGAGAGTTTGACGATAATACACGAGAGATACCAGCGTTCAACAGAAATCATTCCACTCCTGAAACTGTGACGAAATCGAATCTATCTCTGCCCATATCTGCAAATATATTCCATGGAAGACAAAAATTCACGGAATTCGAGAGTTTAAATGGGTAATTTGTAATCTATGGTAATTGATAAACGTCAACGACTAATTGAATTTTTCGTCGACAAGTTACCGCTTTGTGAATTCGAGCACGTTTCAATTTGAGCGTATTCCAGTTTTGATCTCTTGCGACCGGACTTTTTTTTTCACGCGAGGAGGATATGCCGAAACAATTACCTTGCGGTCGCGAATTCAATTTTTCGTCGTACACGGTAATATGTACATATCTTCTCTATGCTGATAGCATGTAAAATCCGCGTGACTGGTTCGTTACATTTCGAATGCGTAGATTTTGTCGGTGAATGTCGAGAATTATTCATGTTTCCAACAACGACAGTAATAATTAACGGTGAATGGCAGGTTTTGTTTTTGGCTTATTGACTACTTAATGTACCTCGGTTAATGTACATCAGTTAAGCACAAAATTACATAATAAAATATGCTGCGTGTATTTCAGAGCTTGCCGGTAAAACTGATGAAATAAATCGACATAAAATGCAAGATTTTGCGTTTAAAAATGGTGATAAATTGTTGTGTTCTTAAAGGGTTTACAGTTGCGTATTTGTACATTAATAAATAAAGAGGAAACATAAATTAATTGGATAATTACATGTTAATATTATGTTCACAAAACGTACATATATTTATGTGTATTAATTTCCCTTGTAATATTAATTAAATATAACGTGGTGAATTTTTCGTCCATAATTATGGTGGAAGAAAGGGACTTTGAAACGCTCGGTTAGAATACATAGGTAAATGTCTACAGAGAGTAGAGATAAATTATAGAAACAGGAAGCTGAAGAAGGCTGCCGGCAAGCTGTTGCACTCACAATGTAGCCCCATACTCCCTTCCGGCTTCATATTTACTTCAATATGGCTCTGAGTACTTTTACCTTCGTATCTACTCTTTGCGATTAAACATTTAATATTTAATATCCGTTTGTAACTGCAACGATGGAAAATTATAAATTTTTATACAAAATTTTGTATTTTACAAAGCGTATTCTTCTACAAAGCGACATGACATTATTAGAATTATTATTACAATAAAATATTTGTTGCATTTAATCATTGGATAAAAGAAATATTTCCAGCTAATAAATCTTTGCATAATGAATTGAAAATTTCAAAGAAAATTAACAAACTAATTATCCGAACGCAATAATCGTAATAAATTAACAAGTGACATGAACACATAATTCTTTTCATTATGAAAAAACATTCTAGCATGTATAATTAATTTTCCAAAAGTTCAAACACCAAAAAAATTTCAAGAAATGTTGTGGAAAGTCCTTGCAAGCCACAATCTTCCGGAGGGTACAACCGTCGTGCAATTCGCATCCCTAAATAGACGGGGGTACGCGAGAGGGCCGGGAAGTGAACGGATATTTCACACAGTATTATAAATCTTTCGAGTTCGTCACGAGAGAAGGCGAGTCTTCCCCCCGCGACCATACGTCGCAATCTCACTTTGTCCATGCGTTGAAGCGCTCTTCAAGTTACACTATATCTGCGCCACTTCGCGACGAGGGTTTTGAGACGGCTTGTGCCACGTCACAGGGGCGCTCGCCTTCCGTTACCTGACACTACCCGTCACCGGAGAGAATTGCCCGGGCTCCGAAAGAGGGGCAGGAGGGGGCCCCGAGTCTCTCTACCCCTCGACGTTAATGTTACGCCGCTATCGCGGTCTTTCTGACAGCGGCATCTGCGCTCACCGACGACGAAGTCGTCGTCGTCGGCCTATCGAGGCCACTCGTCTCTCTTCATAACGCGTATCACCGCGCGAGTCGCTGTGCAAGTTTGCCATAAATGTGTATAAGGATAACATCCTCTTTCTGTGTGCCGCGTTTCGCCCTGCTCTTCACGGAAACTCGCTAAAAGCGAGATGAGGGCTTATTGTCGCAACGAGAGTGCCTGAAAATGAGATTTCGCCGACTTGGCCGTTACGCACCAAACTCATGGGAATTGCGCGTTAATCGTCCGGCTGAATGTCATTCGTTTGAACGAAAGCGAAAAATAACGTTGTCGAAAGGGAAGATAGCATTCCCTGCATTTTTTATTTTCAAAATGTTTAACACTTTAGTGTTTTTATTTTTTTTTTTCTTGAAACAATTTTATAATTCATGTGTGGTACAATGCTTTCAAATTCTTCGATAAAACACATAGGATATTTTTTAGTAATAATATTCTTAATAATACGCAGATATTTTTTTGCAAAATGATAAAACTATGATCCAATGTGACAAGATTTTTAAGGCGTGACGTACACAGCTCATTCAAGGCAAACAGTTCAATTAAGTTGGGTCAAAGCGAGTTTGCATGCATGATATCGCACGAATTTCCCCAATAGAGATCGCATGAGTGCTTCTAGTGGAAATTGGGCGTACTATACGGTTCTAAGCCCCTAAGCCTCCGGTAGAAAGGCAGGCAAAGGATGAATGCCAGGTTCTCTTACACAGAGCAGGTATATTCATATAATACGAAAGCGATGCCCGATCCGGGTCGGGGATTAGCCAGTTCGTCGTGATCCGGCAAATTAGTCTTCCTAGTCTGACAGCCGACTGTCTTATTTAGCGACGATTTCGGATGGATTTCGGATACAATTTGGATATAATAAAAATATTCGGACCTTTCAACAAAAATACGCGGAGTATAATTTGACAGACTTATATTTTTTTCTTCTTTTCTTTGTGCAATTTTGTGATACACGACTTGTGACTTATTCAGATAATATAATGGATTTAAAATTATTATTAATAAATTAGGATTTCACAATATATGTTATTCAGACAATATAATGGATTTAAAATTATTATTAATAAATTAGGATTTCGCAATATATAAGATCGCGATATTTGGTTATAACGATGTGTTATATTTCTCGCTGTAATGGATACACAAAATGAAACAAAGAGAATCATCAAAATATATGAGAAATATATGAGAAACTTGTGTGATGATATGCGAATCTCAAAGAAATATCTTCTCCTTCACGTTATACACGTGGTAGTGCGAGGGAAATGCAGGGGGAATGTCGTAAAAGTTAAAATTATGCTGGCTGCCGTGCGTATATAAACGAAGAGAGATGATACCTTAGGCGCGTGTAAATACTCGACACGATGGAGTCGTCTGTGCCCTATATAGACCCACCGAGGCACGAAGAATTCGCGAAAGAATCTCGCCGGGGAAGCATAAAATTCAAAGTTAGTGTCGTGTTAATACTATGGGAAAAGGGTAAATAAAGCTAGAAACATTCGAAAAGTTTCCGATAGCTAAAGTCATAACTTCAACTTTCGATCAGAATTGAAGCACGATCGTAGATTCAAAGTAAGAAAAAAAATTATATATTCTGTTTGTAGCTAGAAATTTTTATACAAAATCAAAATTTATATACCATATACGTTTGATTTTCTGTAATTGCAAAAACAAACGTCGTTTAAAGAATTAATTCAATGTTGAAACACAATCGCTTTTACCCCAATGGTCGTACGTTTCTTGATATTAATCGTATCCGCAGAGCCCAAGTCTTTCCTTTACGACGAGTGCGCGAAACACGTGTTTTATGACGCGCAAAACGATGCGGGATAGGGCGAGAAAACGTGCTTGAAAGTTTATTGACCTTCATCCCTTTCGCACACAGCCCCCCGCCGGTCCCTTTTGCACGCCGCACCGTCGAATCTACCTTTCTACCGTCGAAATGACGCCCGACGGAACTTGCTTTACACACGATGCACGTATAGACGGTATCGGAAAAAAACGTGCTCGGGATTACACGGGAGGGCTCAAGTCGGCGGCGTCGGTAAACAGAGAGTTTTATCACGGACGGGTACTTTCCCTGGAAAATTGCCCCACCAATTTGATAGCGACCCGAGAGTCTTGTTACTCGCGCGAGCACTCCCGGCTCGGGTACGCGAGCAAACACGAAAAATGTCTGCTTGCGAAAAGATCGTTTCCAGACTATTTCCGCCTTAAATTTTTTTCGATCGACTCGCTGATCGAAGTCGTCAAAGATGGAATGAGAAATACGTGCCGCGTACTATTTCGTTCGAGTATCGCAAAGTGTAAGAGAGTCATATTTTTTATCTGGCATATATTCTTATTTTTTTCACATCGCAACTCTCGTTGCGCAGTATCTTACCAGCTATAATTTTTTGATAATTTCGCAACTGGAAATATTTCTATTTAATTATCACATAAATTTCCCTATCTCTGCATCGGGTTCTTTGCGTGCAATGATGGTAGAATTTATACAGTAATTAAATAGAATGAATTCTTTGTTTTTAATTAAGATATAAAACGCGATATCACGCGTTGCTCTTTCTCGAAAAAACCTTCGACTGTCACACGAGAAATTGTATATCTGGAACCGTCAACGTCGCGATATCATACGACACATTTTGATAAGAATGCGAGTCAAATGACAGGCGGTGCATCGATTGACTCGCGGAGAAAATATGTGCAGAAATGATTATCTATATAATGTACATACGCAGCGAATAAACATAAATCGTACGTGAAATGCAAATATGGACGAGATATCGACCGGGATGATAAAATTCATGTTATTTCTGTCGACGAATAACCGAAGACACATCGAAAACATAATTTAATTCTCGAAAATTAGAAAACGTGTCTCTTTTTCTTTTCTTGCGATTTATTTTACGATATATTTTTTCATCTTAAAGATATTAAAGCCGGTCTATCGTTTCCCGGGCGGTCCTGTCTTCAGTTCGATTAATGATACATCTTGTCGCGACAACTACTTGCGGCTTTTCTGAACGTCGGAGCGTCTTGCTCTCCAAAATCCTGTAATAACGAATAAACAAGTCGTTAACTCAGCGTGCAGTTGCTTTTACGAGCAGGAAATAAGGCTGTAAAGTACGCGACACATTGGCGGCAATGTACGCACATATAACGCATGTCGTATATGTTCGCTAAAAAAGGGATCTCGTTCCCGTCGTCGTCGCTCGTTGCTCGTCAAGTAACGAGATTTCGTTAATTAATCCTTCCTTCGTCATAACGGTCGATGTAAAGACGAAACGTAAAGTAAATTTTATATTCAATCCCCTTCAACAGTTAACGGCCACTTATTCTCACCGCAAATTGAACAATAAACGCGACCTTCTATCTCGACTTCAATATTAACGTTTCAAACTTTGTATTACATATAACTTGGAGTTTGACTACATCTCATACGGCGAGTTTAATGCAGATCAATAAAACAAAATAGCAATAAGATGCTAATAGACTTATCCTCCGATCTTCGTCAATTTGTAAAAAAATTATATATTTTTTATTTTTTCTGATGCTTCTTAGCGGTTTTGAGATGTCTATTTTGTGCTGCGTTTCTCATTGCTTTCGCAGGTCCCATTTTGCCGTTTCTCAAAAAAATATATCGGTATCTTCAATTCGATATTTTCGCTTGCCTGACCTTGATTTAGATAACCGCGTTAAACCGCACGGATCAATTGTCGTTCACAAAGCGATTCTTCAATCCTTCGGACCAAAGTGCATTAATCGAAAGAGGGAAAAAAAAGAATCGAATGGAATTGCGCGAACATTTCGCTCTCTCTGCAGAGAATGGGAATCGGTAGGGCTGACTTCGCACGGCTCCTTTTTTCTTTCCTTTCTCTTTCTCTCTCTCTATTCGCGGTTTTCCTGTTCTCTCCGCTCTCAACCGGGGTTGTGCGGTCGTTCGCGTCGACAATCGGGCCATGCCGACTTGTGCGAAGGATTGCCCGACTGCAAAGGAAACCGGGCAAATGTCAGTCGCCCTCAGGGAGCGCATGCACACGCCTCGCGAAGCTTTTAATCAACGCTCACGGCAAAACCTTTCTCTTTCCCTCTGATCCGAGCGTCGTCTCTCCCTCTTTTTCTCTCTCTTTCCATGCACTTCACGATTGTACGAGCGCGCACGTGAAAGCGAGTTGGGTTGGTCCGTTCGGTCGTCCGCATGTTGTAATACGCGCGCGACTTGGATCATTCAGTCACGACGTCTTCCTGTGATCTCGGACTCTCGCCTCTTAATGAAAATTACTACCCGAAAATTACGGAATTCTACGGCGGTCATTGCACAGAGAGAATTCGCAAAAGAATCTTTGGAGAGGAAAAATACAAAAAAAAAACTACTAATATTACTTGTAAGAGAATCGATAAACTTTATACTATTAGAGTTGCATGAGTAATTGATGGTTATACAGGCCGAAGAATATCTTGTTCCAATTTTTCCTCATCGTCTCTCTTCCATTCATTCGCTCTGCCTCGGCGAGTCCGTCATCAAGTTTTGCAGCTTATCGAGCTTCAAGATTTTCAGGATTAATTTTCCTCATAGAGAACCGAGAAGAGTGAGGCGAGTCGGTGTTCTCACGTTCGTGTTAACACCGTATAAATATTCTTCACGCCTTTCTGGGTTAATTCGCGATCGCAAATCAACGGGGCACACAAAAAAGCGTTCGTAGTTTTTCTTTTGCGCAGTGATATATTTGCGTTAGGCATACTCGAACGCACCGATCGCACGTACATATATCTCGTTTTACGTTTCTGCAGTATAACTCGAGGCTTTACGGCAGGCCTTCGGGTGTAATCAGAATTACGTCTTCGTTGAACGTGAAGTTAACTTTTACGGCGCACCTCGGGATGTAAGTTCTTCCCATTTCTTCCTCCATACGTTTGTCTCTGTTAGGACAAGAAAACCTTGGGAGATTCTTACGGTTTTCGCTGTTTGTTTAACTTCAATGAAAGCGCGTTACCCTGTCCGAGTGCTTTCTATTTGCTTTCATTTATGGAGCTGTAGCAATCTCCTAATTAGCTCCTACATGTCAGTCAATAAAACGGCTCTAGTAGCAGCTTAGTTTCAGCATCGATGTATTTATAACTAAAATGCGGCATATATTTCCGTAATCTGCGAAATTCTAAAGGGACGGACGCCCAAGAAGACACGCAAAATGTTCTTAGCATTTTTCCTTGAATCACGTGATCTTTTAAGTCTTTCTATATTTTTGTTCTTACGAATATTCTACCTTAGGAAAAAAATGGTATTTAAAAAATTCTTTATATTCTTTCACAAATTCCTTCACAAAAAGAAAAAGCACCGTATAGATATATGCGGAAGAATAGACTTATAGAACTATCTTAATCTGCTTAATAATCCTTGTATGTCCTTAAAGAGTATGTTATAGTGAAAAAACCTTTATAGGATTTTGAAGGAAATTACAGGCTTTGTATAGAATTTTTCGCATTCAAGTAAAATGCCGTGGTTAAACCGACTTAACCAACACATTAATCTGGGCCGCATTATTTTTCGTTACCATGACTCCGGTAGGATACAGATATAAAACCAACATCTTTTTACATTTCATTAATAATAAAATAGAAAATATTAAAAGTTACCGCTCTGTTTTCCTGAAAAGAAAACTGCATTGCGCTCTCAACGAGATTGCTGTCGTAAATTGCTTGCCGCAGTGAAGTTCGTTTAATGGAATTAGTTTAATATAAATTGCCGATCGCAGTTTCGTGGGAAATGATACAACAACAATATTTAAAATTCAAGTCTCTTGGGGAAACTAAAATTAGTTATTAATTTGGAGATAAAACTCAGCAAATGTGATCTTATATATTTTCGCTAATTATTTGAGAATTGTATAATTATGTTTGATAGATAGCTGAAAAATTCACAGAGATTGAAAACCATTTTAGATGATCTCGATTGGAAAATCTAATTGATATATAAATTCGATTTTACACTTAATTCAAATTAATTTTGTAATTTTATCCCTATTTTTATTTCCGTTCTAGCTCTAGATATTTTAGAGGAATACGTTCCTCTCGTATAAAAATGAATTTCACGAACGTTTCAATAAGGACAGATTTAAATGTCCCGATTTCACAAGCGACAGTATTAAAGTTATTGCGATGCACAAAATTTTATGCATATATAGGTCGCGCTTCCTTTTTTTTTATTCAACGGTATTATACGTGCACGAACGCGAAGAAATGCGAGCGTGAAGATATAGAATCCGTTATTTCCTTCTTCGCACTTTAGACGGTACGGCATTCTTTGTAACGCTTTATATTATTAAGTATATTCATCTTTTGTGATATAAGGATATTCATCTCTCGGGATACAATGTCGCAGATATATTGGTGTGCGAGAACAAGCGTCTTTAGAGGAAAGGATACATTCTTGAACTCCTTGTGTAGTAGTAACTTTCAAATATTATCAATGGCGATATTAATATCTTTATTATTCCGCATGAAAATCTCTCAAAGGATTATCCGTGCTCCAAATGTTACTTATTTTTTACACAGATTACGGCAGTCATTCTTTCTTATCGTTACACGTAAAATTTTGCAATAATTAAATGAATGTTTCTAAATGTTTAATATTTTTTAAATGTGATTTTAAAAATTATACTAATAAAAAACATTTTCAATAGTTTAGAAAAATTGTATTATATATATATATATATATAAACGTTTACTTTTACTTTTAAATTATTTATTTAACATTAAAAAGAAGATTATAATTATCTCATAGATTTTTAAAGAGTTTTATGCATTTATATAATAAGCATCATAATTGTGATACGAGATAAAATATATCCGTGGCGAAATTCACAAATTAAGATATTTGAAAGCATCATCCATGTAGGCTCTCTTGAAGATTGGAAACGTTCAGGCATTCGATGTTCGATTGCTTGTAAGCTGCAGCATACAATTACCGGATTAGCGTCGAAAGAAGCCTCTTAGCTGGAGACATTGGTGTCCGAACGTTTCCATAGTTAGAACATCTGCCAACCAACGACACTCGCACCCATAACAATAGCTACATAGAAATGTATAGAATTGTTGCCTGCGCGCGAGAATGGACGAAAAAAATACCCCATGCGTACTCCCATCCTCACGTTTGCATTATTTCTTTGACGTAAATATTTTACGTCAATTATTACGAAGAGTGTTTTACGGTATGGTTGTGTTTTAAAAATAAAAACAATATAGAAATGAGATTAAGATTTAATTTGAATAATAACAAATATAAAAGTGTACAATTTCATTACTGTACCTATACCTCTAAAAAGATTTTTAGAAATTGGAAAACTTTGCTCGATTGTTTGAACACTTGGATCTTAAAAACAAAAATTATTAATCTATTCGACGAGTCTGACATACATTCAACGCTGAATATAACTCTCGTATTACGAGTTTTATTTGCCCGATAATAGTAGATCGTATTCAGTGCTGGTTAGAGGGAACGCGATCGGACAGCTGCATTCACTGCTAAATGCGCGACGAGAATGCGGACCGAGCGTGCGGCGGTATCATCCCTCCACCATCGCGCTCATCTTTTTATATCGTGAGATCGCGATCTCCCTCGACCGTGAATAATCGTCGCTTTCGCGCCGTAACCTCAGGCACGCGTGACTCACGCAGCATCTCGCGCGCGCTTACGCTCGCGATGGGATGCAACGAGCTCTATGACCCGCAGACTTGCGCGACTGTCATTGATGTCGCAGAGGAGCCACGCGATAGAGGGAAACTCTCAAGGGACAATGCACGCCAGAGTGCGAGCTGCAGGAATATCCGGTTTCGGACAGAGACGTGCGCATTCTCCGAGGAAGCATTCATAGTCGTGCATGCCTCTGCATGCGTGTCGCGATGCGCTGGATGAATCGCGAGAGGGCGAATAGGACTATGCAGGAATTTTTAGATATTATCTCGAGCTTTGTCCGTCTTTGATGTGTAAAGTAATTTCGTATTTGATGCTAATATACGTGATTTTAATTATAATATCAAAATTATATATCGCGACGATAAATTTTAGAGTCAAAATTAATGAGCCGTCTCAAACCGATCATATATATACAACTTGAATTAATCATTTGAACCGTAGGCGATAATGTTTTATTATTTCACTCATACGTTTACGTAAAATAAATATTACGAAGTATATTATAATTAAATATCAAGAGTTGATGTAAGGTGAGAGGTTATTTAATGTTCATTAATCATTGATACCCGTTCGGGTCACCGTGCATTTCTGAGACCGAGCATAAACGTGTGTTCCATTTGCAATTCATGCGTGTTGGTAGATCAAAGGGCGATATATATAGTATCGAAATATTCCCTTTCTATCGCATACTCCGTGCGAACCCATACGCGTTGGCGTTACAGGCACAAGGAACTTTCATGGTTTCTGTTCCCATGGCCAGTTCACGCCTATTGCATGCCATTTTCGTTTCACGATATCAGCCGTGTATATAGATGCAGGAAGTAGCGTATACAGTATACAGGAAGTGCACGTGGCGCGCGAGTAAGCTCTTTCTCTCCGTTTTTTTTTTCGTGTTGCTAAGTTCATTCGAAAATAGCTCTTTCGATGCAAGACGCGAATGCCCGCTGCACAAAGGCACGTGCCACGAGGAGCATTGACAGGAGCGTGTACGTGAAAGCAATTAGAAAGCGATAGATAAGCAAAGTCCTGAGTTTATCGCATACGTCAAAATTGAAGTGTAACAACCGCGGCGTTTGTGCCTATTTTAATATCTGCTTCACTATTTTCGTACAAACAGGTAACGAGATAAATATTTTAAAATACCGTATTGCAAGTTTGTTAACATGGATTAATTACAGTTAGACGGACAGTTCGTTCGCGCTCGAGCGCTCGTTAAACTCTCGCGGTTAGCGCAGTGTCGACGATGATAACGAGAGTCTTTCGACGAGAGAGTTTCGTAAGCCCTGGGTCTTCTGGCGTGCGTTGCTGCTTGTTAAATACATGACGTACCGTGTGTTTTTCTTAAAGGTTGCTTCCTTATCTCGCGCACAGACCTCGCTGAAGGACTGGAGTTTTCTTTCACCATACGATGTTTATTTTTGATAAACATTGTTTCTCGTATCTATCTTGTTTTTCCGTAACATGAACATTTGTTCATTTATTTCTTCTCGCATATCTGTTTATCTCTCGATTCTATTACGAAACAAGCAGACGTTTTATTTTGAAACTTATCCGATTGAAGCTATTTCTGGTAATTGAATTTCCCCCTTTGCCGGATTTAAAATTCTTTTCAGGTGTCAAAAACAAATTTTATGAACAGATCGCAACGTCTCCCGACAGATTATTTGTAATTCGCCGTAAATAGTGAATGAACGTAGAGTTTTGTGGCAAATATTGATCCCGACTTTTCGGAATTGTCGGCGTATCGGCGCGCCGCGCTGACACGATAGATGAGAAAAATCGCCGTTTGACATGACAAATGTCGTCCCGTTTCGAGACAAAAGCTACGACTCTCGAATCGATTTTGACATTTCGGTTGGAAACAAAAAAAAACGCTAGAAAAGGGGGTCGAGTGCGCTCTCCCGGGTTACACTCATTTTGATATGAATTTTATTAACGAGAGTAATCGTATTGAGCCAGAAGGAAATCGATGACAGAGTGCAACGAACTTGACAGAAAGCTCGTCGTCAACGGGGTGCGTGGCCCGCGCTGACAGTTGGAGGAAAGAGACCATAGATGAATGACGTGCCGCGACCTGGGGTGACATATGCACATGACGCCCGTCAAACACATCCCCTTTCTCTTTCTCTCTTTCCCTCACTAGAGGTGGACCCCTGCCTCCGCTGCGTTCGACTAATTTGCAAACCAAACAGAAGGTCATTACGCGAAAGCTTTGACGCAAACATCTCGAAAATATAACATCTGCGCATACGATAGAAGAAGAGAGATAGGAAATATGGCGATAAATGCGGGTACTCATTAGAAGCGTAAAGCGGAGGGCTTGTGAAAATTTCGACCGATAAAAGGATCTAGATATTTTCGTGCGACATACATAAAGATGAGTTGCCGAGCTCCGTGCTAAATTTCAGTCCATTTATTATGTTTTCTGTAACCGTATTTAGGAAAACAGGATCGATAATTACAAGAATTTAAATAAATTATAACGTTTATCATCTATTATTCAACTTCCTGAACATTTTAATTTTAATTTGATGGAAGCTTGTTACATATTTAAAGGCGAATTCTATTATCCAAAATTTTAGGTTTTCTCGCGATCAATCACATAGTTCTTGGTGTAAAGATAATCTGCTACTGAAATGACAGTTTCCTATGTGATTAAGAAATCATTTTAATGCCGGTATATATCAATCTTTTTCGTGTCATCAATTCTTTCTGCGTTACTCTACATCTTCTCGCGTGCCTTTTCTGCGACGAGAATGGTCGTCTAAGATGTTCGCTTTGTCAAAGCGACCACATGAATAGAGAAAGCACGTAAATGTCCGTAGTGGTTCATTATCTACGGCGGGACCGCGATTCCGTTTGATGTCTGCCTGCGTGGATAAACATTCTGTCGGGGAGGGTTTACTTTCCGCGGATGCGCTCACCCTTCTCGATTGTGCGGCACCGGCGTTTTCTCAGAAGTGTGCCAACACGGCAAATCGCTATACATACAGGTGTCTGGCGCACCGTGAAAATATCGAAAACACTATCATAATAAAAGTGGCTGGTAGAGTATCATTCATAAATAGAACACGTTTGCTTTTCGTCGATGTTGATTCGCGTCATTCGGCGCCAGTCTCACAGGATCGTGTTATAGAGATAAATCAACATTTCACGTGCACATCAATTTATAAAAAAAATTGGGTAATCGATATATCTAATATTTGGCATAAATTTATATTGCATAACAATTTTTCAAAGTTTTTATTCTATTCATGCTTCTTGAAGCAAGTATACGCTGAGGGAAGGAGCGCGATGTTTTCGGTTCTGACAGAGTATACAATATTCCGTTTATTCATTGAAGTACTTGAAGACGCAAAATACACAGAACAATCGGCCGCGAAATTCTCTCGGCGCATAGACGAGCTACTCTTGCCTGAGCTACAAAAAAGCTTTTCGCTTCCCACTTGCTCGAAATCCCGAAGCCTGGAAACACTTTGGAATATCGTACGGGATGTACTTGGACGTGCATTGGGTAAACACAGAGGGTGTTTCGGACCCGCGGTCTTTATTTATGAAATCTTTTCTCGGGCGCCATTCGTTGCCACCATCGCCGTCATTGCCGATTCTCCTTGACGTTTTTCGCCATAAGATCGATATTTTATAGGATATTTACATTAACCCTCGTCATTATATCTACATTAATCTCTCTATAATCTGTCTTTCTTGTTCGATAATCCTCACAGCACGAAACTTAATAGAAGCGCAGCTTGATATGCACAATATGTACAAAATTATTCAAATGCCCTATTTTCCGAAGAAACTTGCTTGATACTAAAATATCAATATAAAAGCGAGGAGTTTGCCTCTTCAAATGACATAATAATTGACCTATACTTATGCGCGTATAAGCAGCTTTAAATTAGTAATTAACTGGATCACTAGATCAGATGCCGATAAAATTAAATTATACTGCGTTTGTTTTTATTTACATTGATTGATGGACGCTAATTTTAAATAATTTTAGCTTTGTGCTGACATAATTGCGATAAAATTTTATTTATAATGTCATGTGTAATATCACGGAATATATTTGTGTAGGTATCAATACAGAGATATTTCTTCGATCGGACAAAAATATACATAAAATTTTTAAACTTCTGACTCGAATCTATGCTACGAATTCTTGGATTATCTAAAGTACAATTTTAGAGAAAAGTAGAATAAAGTAGAAAATTAAACTCGGTCAGTTGAAACTGAAAACTGATTAATAACGGCTACATACACACGATGTATGAAAAATGTATATCGATTTTTCTCGGAGTAAATTTAGATTTCTTCAAAGGAAAACCGTTAGGCCAACAATCGTTTCGTGTCCCAGAAATTATTTTTCTGAACTGTCGTATACACACCGATTGTGCTACTTTGTGGAAGATGAAAGGGGAAGGGGTTAAGGGGTAAAGAATTTAAACGAAAGGTTTCACGAGTTACTTACGCGATCATTTGCATCTGACTATACGTAATACAGCTTCGAAATTTACATTTCACGGACAATCCGTAGCTGACAAATATCGACTGTATGTGCGCCGAGCTTTGACCTCGTGCCGCTTTTATCGTCAATCTTCGTGCCCATCCGTGCGGCGTTACCATCTTCGTGCCACACTTGAAACAAACGTCGTCCCGGGGCCCATCGCCCTTCTCTCAGGACGTGCATAACTCACAGCGGCGCACAATGCCTCCTCCTTCGGAGCCGTGCAATTACATCGATTTCTTAGGAGTAGCGTGCTGCCCTTCGTGTGCATGCGTGGCGTGTCCGTCGTGATAGCCGACGTGCGTTTATGATAATAAGGAAGCCGAGTGTCCCGTAGAAGCAAGGCGCAAACTCGAAAAAACTTATAAAAGTTAGTTTAATTGCACCTCAATTTTAATTACATTAATTTCATAATGAAACGAAAGCGCGAATTAATTTAATTGAACGACAAAATCGGCAGATTGCAGCGAGTAACAATAACTACAGAATTATGATGGAAAAAATAAATATGAAAATGTATTTTAAATTAATTTGCTCTATCTCCTACATTTTGCAATTATCTCTGACATGTCTGTCCATCTTTAAAAATCCATATTAACGTGACGCAGGATATATCTCATCGGATAGATTGCATCTTTACAGGACGATTTTCCGCGTGCGCGACGTTTGATTTAAAATTTTAGGGAGCTCGTGCGGAGAGTCGTGGGCGTCCACGGATCAGCGTGTACGTCGGGGATGCGATACACGCGTATCGAGGATGAAGGAACGGTCAAGAGAGAAAGAGAGAGATCGCGAGAGGGAAAAAAAAGAAAAAAAAACGAATGGGTTTTAAAACGCGATGGGGATCCGGTCCCGGCAAGCTCTGCCGCCCGACCTTTTTGTTCTCTTTCCACGGCGAAATGAACGGCGAACGAACGAAATCCCGAGATCGATCATCGACACGGAACCCAGTGTGGGAACAGGACGCGCGAGAGTCCTCCGATCGCGAACGTGCGAGCGTGAAATCGGTGCGCTCACCTTCGATTTCGCTCTCAGCGCGTATTCCGGGCACGTCAATGTGCGGATTAATAAAAAGCTGGGCTCCTTGAATCTCGCAATCTGAAACGAGTCGTTTGCGAGCGCAAGGATACTTTGCCGAGAATCGACGGACGCTTATGTATTTTAAAGAATTCATTTGATTTTTAATTATATAATTACTGTTATTTTTAATTAAATGATTAATTTAATTAAATAATTATTTAAATTATGCAATTATTCGTTCTTTGTCTAAAAGGAAATAAGGCTTCGTTTAAAATTCTTACTGAAACGGATTTCTGTTCGCAATGGGTTTGACATAAATCGCAATTATTTCTTCATATTGTGTAGTTCGAAGTTTCTCACAGTCGATTTTCCTCTCGATAATAGATAGGTATTAAACCTAATGCATTATATTATGTGTTGATGACTAGTTAGAATAATGCGTTATTGTTAGTATGACATTATAATGAATACGGCATTATTACTAATATGAGATGACAAACGTTGCTTCTCAGACAGAAAAATGATCAATGATGTTGGAAGATCGATCGTATCCGCTATTATTCCCTTATGTCTCGTAACCACAGGGTGAATTTCTTCTCTCAGAGCATTCATTGAAGCTGTTTCGCGAACAGGTGAAGTATCGGCGATACTTAACGTACATAATCCGTGACGATAACGAAGTTTAATTGGACTGCACTTAATATCTGTCTGGTAGTTGAACGCTTACTCAAGAGCGTTCATTTTAAGGGAACTTCTTCTTTCGAGCAAAGTACATCTCGCATGTGCTCGACGATCAAACTGATGTCTCAAGATCTTGTTACACGTTAGTAACGAACAGCACCGTAGCAGACAAAGTTCTCTCGCAATCTAGCGTCAAATTAGGCGACGAGTTATTAAGCGTTCGCTTGCTCGTGCACTTACACGGAACGCCGATACTGCTCGTGTGTTTCCAAAGTAGTTCGTTTTGCCATTAATTAACAAACGCGCGTGTCCTAAATCGTCGATGTTTAAACAGGAAATATGTTAGGAGAACTAAGTTTAATCTTCAGTTCGGAAGAGATTTTATTAGCATAATTAGAAAGTGTCAAAGCTGTAGAGACAGTCGTTTAAATTCAGATATTGATTATTTAATTACATATGGTTTCTTAAATTAAGTTGGTAAGTGTGCAGAAAATTGAAAAAATGCTAATATAAAAAGGAAACGAAAATATCTGGCTAAAACGCAGAGAGGGAAAGAGAAAGATAGCGTTCATTAGAACTTTGGCTATCTTTTATTGTCACGAGAATCATAATTAGAAGAAGTCACGATTTTTCGTGATAGTCACGATTTCGCATGTAAAAAGTCCCGCGAGAAAGAACTTGTTCACATACCTGCATGCTGAATCGTTCAGACGTTCAGGCATTCCTGAAGTCTGGCTTGGTCGATAATTATGAGATATTAGTCAGTAATTTATAGCCGTCTCAGGGACCTTCTCTCGAAGGTACAGGCTCTCGCCTCGCGATCTTCCTCCTCTCTGCGAGCTCCGATTGAAGAATGGCGGCCGTGGCGAATGGCTCTTCGTGGCGATGACGATGGCGATGATGATGGCCTTTGATTCGAGAACCTTTAGGGTCGAATTCATTCTCTTCTTCGTTTCCTCCTCCGTTTCCTCCTCCGTCACTAGTCGAACGTTCTTTATCCGGAAATGTCCTGATCGAGCAAGATGGTGATCATTACTCGTAAGCGTGATTCCTTTAGTGACTTCGAAATATTGTCTTAAAATTTTTAAATGTGTAGATTTTCTGTTAGAAAGAGATATTTTCTTAAGTATTAAATATTAATAAGTCTTAAGTTAGAGAAATTATTAAGAAAAGTTCGTCGCAATTTTTAGCTTTAAATATGCAAGCAGATAATGCTATTTCTATCTCTTAACTGATTTCATATAGATTTTAAATTATTAAATTTCTTGGAAAGATTGATTTCATTATTAATGAAGAATTTGTTAATGAAATGAATGATTTGGAAACTTTTCGGAAGTTACCTTCGAAAATCTCATTACATATGTATACACATTATTTTTGCAAAACGACTACAGATAACCGCTTTGGAAGTTTGATGATGCATTCTGTATTCGTCCAGTAAGACGGGCAATTCAAAAGTAACAGGCGTAAAACATGAATGATCGATAGACAATTCGAAGATTACGCCGGAAGTTTCAATAAAAGACCCGCGCCATCTTCGCCTCCCTCTGCATGCGCTACCGCGGCTCATGTAGACCGAAGACGCCATCCATCATCCTCGTGTTTCATTACACATCTACGCGCCTTACAGCGGAGTTACATTAGCTCTCACTAAGTATTTTATAAGGAATAGGAGGACGCGGGGCGCATAAGCGTGTAACATAATTTTTAAAGTCGTTTGCCGCAAGAGCGGACGTACTTACCGTGTAAATCGAATCGATCAAAACTATGCTTATATTATATCGAAGGGTAATTCGATCAGAATTACTCAATCAGTCTTGTTGCATTGCAAATTCTCGCCAAACCGCGATTGTGATAAGCATACGGTAATACAGTAATAATATAAGAAATGTCTTAATGAAAATTCGTTTTCCAATAGTTGCGCATCAAAAGGTTATTAAAATTTATCATATTATAAGAAGCCTTTAACTTTATCTAACTTTGTTTTTTTGTTTCAGGTAAGTACTCTGAGAGCTTTCAACGATGATAATCGTCATAGCGGTAAGCAAATACTTAAAACGTGATGACATTCACAGAGAATGCGTTTTGAAAATATGAATCGAAGTATAAATAGAACGTTATTTGCTGCATTTTTTTCCATTACATAACAGTTGTCAGGTTATCGAGAAATCCTGCGTTTGCCTCATGGATTGCACACCGATAAGAATTTCCACGATAACGACGTCGCAGCTGCACTTCGCGATAAATGCGAGTGCGAATATATTGCGCAAATAGGTGGTCTCTGTTGCTACATTGGTCTCCTTGACGCACCTTATTTCCTAGGCTCACATTTACCTGCTACATTTAGCGCTAAATTCTCTAAAACGAGGCTTATAAAAAAAGAACATATCTTAAGGTCTTCCTGGCCATTTTAGAACGTGCCGAGCGATCTCGGATAATAAAAGAATTTTATACTCTATTCTTTGCGTAACACAATTTTCCTACAACGGTAAACTGATAATCACACGATCTTTCAAGTTATTCTGCATCATTCTCGTTCCTTGAGCACTTTAAGTTTTGCAAGTCATTAGCATTTTTCTTTTGTCCGTAATATTTTTTCACATCGAGAACGCAAGATATAGATAATTGTGCCGCGTCATAATGGGAAATTTGTTCTATGTTCACATGTTGTATGTGCATAAAATCATTTGGCTCACTTGATTTAAAATTCAAAACCTTTTAAATATTAATAATCGTAATAATGAGAATAGTTTACATAAGTTAGAATTAAATTATTCTCTCTGAATAAAATTCACATTAAACGTTATGTTTATACTTGTGTGCATTATAAATGAAATATTTACCTCAGCTGGTCAAATTTCATAGTGCGTTCGCGAGGCATTAAGCGAGATATCGAGACTAGCGTCGTTCCCTTCGATTCATCG
>VBVR01002019.1:0-25566 GCA_011638315.1 Tetramorium parvispinum
TCAATACATTTGTAGTTACGAAGAAAACAAGTCGTACAGGAGACAAAATGAATTCTCAGATAATCCACAGACATTTATATTTGTTATGAAGCAATTGGTAAACGCAAACAAATTAAAGCGGCCTACAAAACTTACGGCGCAAATCGTTAACGTCCTCTTATGCTGCTATGGTAAAACTCATCATACTTTTCATAGGACTTAACATTTCCCCATTTTTAAGTGTCCAATATGCACTAGCCAATTCTTTCACAGTCATTCTTTGCATCTGTATGGTCAGTTTGTTATGGGACTTCGAGAAAGGAAGAGCAACTGATGTAATGCAGCTGATAATTTTAACTATTGCATTAATGATTATCCTCTGTTTTATTTATTTACAACCAGTTTCCGACAAAAAACTCACATTCTCGGTAAAGTAAACATTTGTTCTGTAGTAAATTTTTGGTATTATTTTAATATTAACTTCTTAATTAATCGCGATATTAATATGTATGAGAACATGTCTATTAGATTACTTTATTTCTATTATTATTAAATACTATTTATAAGCATATTAGTTATTTTATTTCGAACAATTTAATTGTAAGTATCAGTATTATTAATATTTCCAAATTTTTTCCGTAAAGAACATAGTAGAATAAAAAAAATAATTGCAAGTGAATGCTACAACGAATTAGAGAGAATTAAAAGTTAAAATTATGTTTGGAAACAACGTTCAGTAAATAATTTTCAAATATTATTTCAGGTACCTCTAGTGCCGTTCCTGCCAGGATTCAGTATTTTTTTTAACTTTTATACTATACAAATATACTGTTATGATATATGGATTGATTTGTTTGTGTGGACGGCAACAGGTAAATTCATTATAAGAATTTACAAATTCATACATTTATAAGTGCATTGATATACATCTCAGATTGTCTTATTATCGCAGGCTTGGGTGTATATTTCTTGTATGGAATATGGCATAGTAATATCCGACAAAGGGAACCATCAGAATCAAATAATGATGGCAAAGACGAGGACGCTGCCATTCCTCTAGATGTATTATAAATTGAAAGAAAACATCTCAGTATCTCTTATCAGTATATCTTAATTTATTAATTCAGTTCATTAGTTAGATAAATGTTTAAATTTTTTAAAATTACGTACATCTAATTAGGAAGTATTCAACATTATGTTACGATTTTAAAATAGCAAGAAAGTCAAGTGTTTTGCATATTTATTTCCGAATCATATCGGAATGTTATCATGTTAATGTTATTATAACTCTAAAACTCTAAAACTAAAATTTCTCTCTCTCTCTCTCTCTCTTTTTATTTAAGAATTATATATATAATCATCGTTGCAACAATGAAAAATTTTCGATCGTTTTTTTATTTAAATTATCATTTCCAAAAAAAATATGATTAAAAGAAAATAATAATAAATATTAAGGTTGATGATATTTTACGATATTTTACGTTTTTCGAAGAATTGTAAAATCATTATGTAATATATATGTGTAATATATGTGCATAAATAAACATTATGTATAAAATCTGATAAAATTTCTAATAATAATCTGAAAAAAGATATTACAACATTATAAGGTGTTATAAAATGTCATGATCCTCAGAATACATTTTTATATTCTGTAAAAGCTAAAAGCTGCTTTAATAAAATTTTATGTAAATTATTATTACATATTACACAATTATTATGTATAAATCAAATGTCTGAGGCGCGATTGAAGAATATTATATCGCACGATACTTTATTGATAAGGATTACGTGTCATATGCGACGCAGTGTATTTTATCTTCTTCTCTGTTTGATTAGCAATGTTCGTATCAGGACAAATTCAAACATTCACGCAACAAAATCGTAGTGAAAATTGCAAAGCGTTTAATTTATCAATTATAACAAGATGCTACCTAAGAAAACATCAAAATACAATATCTTTTATTCAAAACTATAGCAGGAACACAATTATATCGAGGATAAAGAAAAATTATTTATATTTTGCAATTAGTTGATTGGCATAATCGATGTAGGATTGCTTCGCCTCTTCTTGCGAGATGTCCTTCTTCTTATTCCAAGCTTCCCATTTGGCCTTTCCTTTCAAATCTAACATGCCTGGTTTAGCTGAAACATACGCAATACGTTAATAATATAGTATTAATTATTTATTTTAACCACAATTATAATATTATTTATTTTACTATTTTGAATATCGATAAAGCAACCAGATAAATGAATAATTAGTTTTCTATGATTTACAGGTAAAATGAATACAATTTAGCAAGTATATATGTATATTATCATTATATGTCTAACTGTCATGATATCAGTAAGAACTTACATGTGTTATTATCGCCAACTGTAGCTTGTTTGAACAAAGCGTAAAGTTCCAAAAGCTCCTCGTCAGTAGGACGTTTTGTGAGCGCCTTTACAGCTGCGGCAGCTGCCTCAAATTGCTATAAGGATAATACAATTTCATTATTTCAAAAGAATATTACATTAGTTAATCGCATATAACTGATAATACATAAAACAATATTAGAGAAGTGTTCGTCAGAAGCACTGTTGTTAGTCACTGCTATATTTCAGCAACGTATTAAGCAGATATCAGCTTATGAATATGGATTATATTCAGAAAAGGCCACGAAGGTGACCTTTGCTTCATGGATGACTCTGCACTAAGCTTCTTAAAGAAAAGTGGCCCCCCATTTCTTAAATAGCAATCTGACGTTATTTATCGTCATTCTTACGTAAAAATGACATTTTTAATTGGAACAAATAATATCAGTTCGCTACCTGCGTACTAGTTAAATTCAAAATCACAAACCAAGATTGTGTGACATTAAAATTGTTAATGTCAATAATTATACTACATTTATTTTTTTTTTATTATAGTAGTCCGCAACTTTTAAGTCATAATTTTTAAAGTCGCGATAATAAATGAAAATCTTTCTCTCTCTCTTCGAATTTTCCTCAATCGAGTGCATCTAGATTAAATAATAATCTACTGTCCGTTCCGAATTTCTCTTCAGAGAAATGCACACGAAAATCGCGCACGACCGCAGCTTGGGATCAATGAAATTAGTATGCCGTATCGCCGATCGAATTTCGTAGCTTATTTCCGCTTCGATTAATCTATCGACACCTTTCTGATGAAGCCCATAACTCCGTACTCCCAAAAAAAAGTGCAAACGTAGAAAATGTATTCTTTATACATAAAAGAAAAATAGAGAATGTACTCCTCATGCACATAATAATGTACTCTTTATCGCGACATCAGAAATGAAAGAAAGTATCTACGGTACCTGGTCGAGAGACATCCTTTTAGCTAGACACACGACTACACTGTAGATATTATAAGTACTTTGTGACCGCCGATCGAATGCTTGCACAAGTTAAAAACGCTAATCCCCACCTCGCGAAATTTATCGCGAGCCAGGGTCGGACGACACGAACTTGTTTCTTTTTTTTCGAAATACTGATAGCTTGTTATAGCAGATTATTGTAAATGTGATCGATTCGTGAACATATTCACATTTTTGCAATACGTTTTTATACGGTTTCGCAATAAGTATATGATGCGGTAAATTTTAAAAGCCATGAATCAATACGACCTTATGATATATTTGCTTGTAAATCATAAAGTAAAATAGAAATATTATATAGAATAAAAAAGTTAAAGATCTGTATTTGTAGACGCGTTTCTGCTGAATAACTAATCTTGAGACATAAAAGTTCAATTAATAAATCTTAAAAGTCAATGTGATCTTCGTAACATCACATTTTTAATCACGATTAAAGCGAAGAATCTTAAGTGAAACTTATTTTGAAATGCTTGTCTGAATTATTCTTTTCACGATTCAATAGTCGAATCTTGAGAGAAAATCTCATGTATATGTATTATATCATGTATATGTATTAAATTAATAGATCCGTATTCAGAACGTGCTTCTAAAGATGTTAGCGCGTTTTTATGTCATTCTGTCTTTATCATTAGTAAACGTAAAACAAGGATAGAAAGATATAAAAGCGTGCTAACATTTTTAGAAACGCATTCTGAATACGAGCCATAATCTTTATATCAGTTTTCTTCAATAAAAAGAAAAGATTATACTGAGAGAAAAATATAGTTATTTTTGGTCTCAACTATAATTTTATAATATTTCTAACAATAAATATAATTAACTTAACTATACGCATCATTATGTTAACCATAATTATCGTTAGAAATATTATAAAATTGTGGTTGAGGCCAAAAATAACTATATTTTTCTCTTAGTGTATTTGATGAAAATTATCAATTTTAATTAAAAGAGGTGATGATAATATGGAAAAAGATAGTATATAGAAATAACTATAGAATTTGATATAACTTTTCTGCTGTTCTCATATTATTACTCTGTTTTATTAGGGTGATTTTGATTTTTTTGACTTTGAAAAGAAGAATCCGTTTACTCGCTGAATTTAAAAATGTGGCACTTTGTAAGGCTAAAAACTAATTACAGAGATAAAAAACGCTAATGTTGACTTCGTTAGTATAATCAGTCTCAACTTATTACAAAAATAAAAAGACCTTTCCATCTTTTTCCACCATCTCTTTTATAATATTATATTAGATATGTAATTAAATTGTAACTAATTCTTAAATTATATTATAACTCGAATGAAAAGTAAAGTTTCCAGGATCCAATTTTCCAATACTAATTATTAATTGCTTGTATAGCTTAAAAAACTATATAAATAAAGATATGATTTTTTCATAAATCTGGGGCATTTTATATCTTGTAAAACCGGTAAACCGGTTTTAAGATTGAACGTGGAAAATCCCGTTATAGGCAATCATAGACGACACTCGTCTATGAAGCCTTTTCGCAACTTCACGAATCGTGTATACGCGAATAGAAATATTTGGAAAGTAACACGATATTGACAACACAGACATTCTATATATTAATCGAACAGCTTTATAAGAAATGTATAAATTTAAAGGAATTAATAGAAATTAATAGAAATTTCCATTGTGCGAATTTATAAATTAAACTTCAAGGCCAAGAGACGATCTGATAATTTCTGACTCTTTCTCTACTTTATTGTATCTTTCTTTTTCTGTTTGTTTCGACTTTCCTAACGAAATTAGGCAATTTTAAGATTTTAATTATGTTATTTCGACTTAATCTTCAAATATTTCTCAAGTAATTTCTAATTTCATAATTTAATTAATTCTGTAGAATTTAATTTCACAGATTGTGAATATCCGTCGATTAATTCCTTTTAATTAATATAGCTTTTTGCGTGGAAATAAAGCAATACCTGATCGACCGACATTGAGATGTGAATCCGCTTCGTGTGCGAGCTAACTGTCTACTGACTGTAGCTAGTAATCACGATTCTACGCTTCCCGATCGCCGCAGAGTTTATTACTCTAGCCTCAGAGGTGGGGGAATGCGCGGATCTCAATCTTGAACTGATTACATAGCACCATGGTTATTACGGACAATTGCATATATATGCATATACAAGTAAATTTAATTGAGGCTCAAAGTTTAAAAATAGATTACAATCAATAGATACGTGTACGTCAAAAATAATCTGATAATATGAATGATTTCAGGACAAAGAGTAATGTGCAATATACAAACATTAAAGTACAATAAACAAACACAAATAAAAATTTGTATGTGAAAAATAATTAACCGTATATATGACATGCAAATTATACGTTTTTCAAGGAAATTATACATAGTATATTTATATATACGTATATAATGTAATAGGAAATATTATGTATAATTGCAAGAAAAATACATTTATATCTAGAATTCGCAATTGAACAAAATATAATGATTGCACGTATCTCATTCCCTCCCAAAATATTTCTTATTTGTCATGCTTTTCTTGATTTTATTGAAGTGGAAACTAAAACGAAGAACGCGCAACTACAATTAATTCGTTCCTCGATGCGATGCCAAATTAGCCATAATGCGGCGTGATGCGGCAAGCAAGCTAGGTAAATTATCTGACAATCTACGCGAGATAATGATTGCATGTAACATAAACTCGAGGCCAAAGATATATTTTTAACATTAAATAATATATAGGATAATGCAAAAAGAAGGAATTTACGTATACATATGCTTCAAGTCATGCATAAATGTCATACTTTGCAAGAACACTATTACGTATGAATTACGTGAATTATATTTAATTTTAAGATTCTTTTGAAAAGTAAACTAGCGCGAGAGGTTTTTTCGTACAACACAATATTGATGAGCTGCTGTAAAAGTGGCACGCAATGTTATACACTGTCTGATTTTGTTCTTGTTTCCCCTCGGTAACGAATAAATCGATTGAACGTATCATATTTTATCATGCTCCACTTTGCACAAGAAAAGCCTTCTCTGAAATCATAATTTCACTGGTCCTTGCGCGCGGTATTTCGGGGAAGAGCGAACGGGGCCAATGTGCTACATCAGCATCCCAGACTCACCTGCGCAGGAATTCCTGACTACCTCTGCTGACGCACGATTCATCGAGTCCTTATGTACACGCACATACACCTGAACGCCTATATTATACATATATGTATATAAATCAGTTCTATTTTTTTCTGAATCTATACTAGAAATTATATCTTGCAGTGATGTTTTATGCATGAAACATGTACATTAAGATTTCTTAGCAGATTGCATTTGTTCAGAGCAACCGCAAAAAACATTGCGCGATTTACATACTTTACAAACAAGCTATACCAATAAAATCTATCATAATTGAAGCATTTTCACTTGTAGCTGTCTTTCAGCAGTATTTTCTAAGATATGTATTATGATTTATAACTTTAATACAAAATGAATTAATATACTATTAAACATTCTTCAAGAAAGCGACAATAATATTTTTTATTGCCATCGGGATGTACAAATAATTAAACGTTATATCTAAAATTGCCTTTCAGTGCATTGTAACTCATATCAGAATATCTATTTAATTAACCCATTATAATTAACTTAAATTAATTTAATTACTAAAATTAATTTTAAAGTTTCTAAAATTAAGTTTACTGCAAGACGTTTATTGCAAGATGTTACGGAGATGCGACGGATGTATGTACAATGCACAAAAGAATTGTTGCGTTGCGTATATGGGAGTCAGCAGAAAGTTTGATTACGAAAACACATGAACACGAGAACGAAACGGAGAAATCCCCGGAGAAAGAATGCGGAATCACTGCCGAACGATATTGGACACGCTATATACAATTTTCTTGTCAGCCGCGCATCTCTCACTGCAGCATGATGCATTGAGCTATAAAACCGACATACTGTAAATGTTTAATAGAAAGTAAAGTTTTGTTAATAAGAATATATCTGAGAGAGAGATCTTGACAAATTTTGTACAATAATGCTGCGGTTAGAGTAAAAGTATAATTATAAATAATTTAAAATGTTTCTTCTTGCGTACACATCTTGAAATCGGCAAGTTACTTTCACTCCATCTGCAGTGCAATCTTAATATTATAAATTTAAAATAAATTTTAGAAATGAGATTGATAAGTACCTGCTTTAAACAATCAATAATTCGCATATCAGAATTTAGAATAAAATTCTATTGATAATTTTACAAATCATTTATAATATCATTTTAATCATTTATAATATAAAAGAAAGTCTTACATATTAAAAAATTCTGTATAAAATTAAAATACATGTTAAAAATGAATAAGTTAATGTTTTTAAATAAAACTATAGTTACTTTTTCAAACATATAATTATGTCTAAATATTCAAAAGACTATGCAAAACATGTATATATCATAGTAAAATATATTTAACTATCAGATAACAATAATTCAAATGATATATTTTAGCAAATGACATATAGAAATTAAATAAAAAGTTAATGTGAAATTTTAAACTTTTTACAAAAGAAACTTAGATAAAGTTCTTGTAATAGCGACAATTATTGATCGACTGATGGAAAAATATTTAGAAGTGGGGACCAGATTAATATACTCGGTATTCAGATAAAATATATCTGATCGAGTAAAGTACAACGATTGACTTTTTACTTCAACATTATTATTAGTATTTAAGAGGATTCTGTCATATATATGTATGTATATTAATATGTAAAATTAGCAAACAATGTCATACGCAAAGAACTTTGTACGAAAAAATATCAATCATGAATAACAACTTTCATAAATATTAGCGCAATCTAAAGTATAAATATTTTACGGAAAACGCACTTTGATTCATATATACATGTACAAATCGTACATATACAGGAAGTATTGATCGAAGAAAAGTCATTGAAATTCCGGAACAGCAACAATATTTGTTTTGCAATATTTCAAACATCAGACCATAATTTGAATTTACTTTATTGATGACATTATTATAAAGAAAAGATAAAATTATCTTACGATTATCTATATTACTTACTTAAAAGATTCATAATAGGTATTAACAATTATAATATATGTATGCAAATTTTATAATATTACATAAAATAAGTAATCTATTTAATTGCTCGATTACCGCAAAATTCTGCAGTTTCATAATATCTCAACACCACGCTATTAATTATTATTTAACACGTTTACGAAGAAAAGACATAAACACAACTGTGAGAAGTGAGTGAGAAATAACGGAAAGCGTCTTACGATTTAATTTTCTTAATAATTAATTTATCATTTCTTTTCTTACTAGAAGCTTACTAGCTAAAAGAATTCCATGAATTCATGCAGGTGCTGCTCGTCTGTACGAAAGCACGCGAGAATCCAGCGATCCATGGATCGCTGATCTATACGCTACGGTACTGATGCGCGAATCTCGCCGAGGCTCGCCGAGTGGTACCGACGATCCTCGAGTCTGGTACCGCGCGCAACGCGAGGCTTGCGTGCGCGAGAGTGCTCTGAAAATCCGGCACGAGTGCGGCCGCGTGATTTGTCGCCGCGCGCACACGCGCAACCGCACGATCATCGACGATCGATCGTCGGCGTTTGGCGTGGCCTGGGCCGTCGCGTCGCGTCGCGCGATTCAGTGCGCGTCGCGCCGCGCGATCGTACATTTCGTCTCGTCGCGTCGTGCGCCCGTCGTCGAACGAGCGCACACGTGCGACGCGCTTCGTCGAGTGCGTGCGGATAGTTTGCGCGAAGATACGAATTCCTTGCTCATAACGGATCCGCGCTTCCTCGGGGAGGTGCCGCGAGAGGCTTCAACGAGAGATCGAACGGCACGTGTGCCGCGACCGACGTCTCTCTCGCAAAACGACGAGTTTCGCGCGACGTGACCCGACTGACGAATTAACAACGAAAGACACGGCAATAATCCGTCGTCGCACAGCTGTTTCGTGAGAAACGTGCGATGTGCCGTTGCCGAGCTCGTCCTCCAGCGGCTATAATATCGACGCTATGTGAGTTCAGAGCGAAAGGATCTTTGAATCTTTGATTAAACGGAGAAACTATCGTTTGCTTATTATTTATACTTTTTTAAATATGACATATGCAACCGATCGTTGTCGGGGAGTAAACAATTTAATAATTATCATAAAATACAAAAAAAATGAAAACTATTGTTTGCTTAGTGGAATCTTATTGCATCGTCATACCGAACGGTCTCAATTAACCCATTTAATCGAGGTGAAAGAAGAAATCGATTTTATAGCTGAATAAACGGGAATAATAATCTATTTAAAAATGAATGAGCTAAAGTAACGTTATAAAGTCTGTACAATTGCTTGAAAATAAAACAATCAATCTGGTCGTTTTACAGAGAAATTGAATCGCACAGAAATAACTGTAATGCAAGATACGTTTAGTCTGAATTTATCTGATAGGTCAACAAAAATGAGCAGCTTTTCTTCCAATGACAGATTCATTTTAAATTCCTCGAATAACAATTTCCTCTAATTATGGATAATTGCTGATTAGATCGTAAAAGGAAAACAAAGGCCGGACGGCCTACGATGGCGAATGACAACTCTTGTTTCCGTGATAATTAACGAAAGCGGCGATAAGCTTATTTGATCTTTGTCCATTCCACCTGATTCGCAATTCCAAATTCTAAGTTTTATAAAAACAAATAATTATGTCATACGAGTAACTGTATTATATGAAAACTTGCGGATATTTAACATATGACGGGAAATGCAAAAATGCCGAAAATTAAATTATGTAACAATAGAAATAAATATTACACCCATTGCGAATAATAAACAACCACTATGACTGCCAATGGCAGCATCGCGATTAGCAATAACATGCACGCGCGATACTTGTGATAAGGGCACACACATGAATGCGGCCTATCAGTGTTTTCGCGGAAAACGTTTGGCTATGCGGTTCTTTACATCCTCTTCGTGTCAGATTGCGATTTGCGACGATGATTCTTCTTCCTGCACTTTCGTATGATTACTATTGTGCTGCAATCCAGAGACACGTAATAATGTGCATGAGAAACGCGGACTCATCAATATACGTTGCGAGTAGAGCAGCAATGAGACATAGTTTGAATTAAATTTAATTGAAGCCAGTAATATAAATTATATAAATCGGGAAAAAAGTATGGCAAAGAGTAATATCAAAATTTTCTTTAGGCTTCTCGAATTTAAATAATAAAAAATATGCACAAAATGAAATTAGTATCCTTTAAAAGTAATAAAATTGTAGAAAACAGTGCGCGGTGTGAATCTTTAAATGACCTTAAAAAGTTGTCTAAAAACATAGTTATTGAAAAAAGAAATAATATAAACTAGAATAAATTTCTGTTTAGATTTTGAATCTACAAGACATAATGAGAAAGATAAAAATACTGTAAATGTACTACAATCGGAAATACTTTTGGCAAGATTTCAGATTGAAGAAGGGAAGAGTAAATAAGAACATCAAACAGCAACGTAATATTCACACGAAACAAGAGTGAAGCACAACTGATCAAGCATTAAAAAAGGGACGAGATGAGCCCTTCACCCACTGCCAATCAGAGTTTTCTGCACGGAAGCGGCAAGGCTGCCCTAATTTCTAACAAAGTCGTTTACGCCACTCTCGATAGCTTAGCCCTAAAACAAACGCGATTGCCTCTGCAGTTGCTTCCCGTGGAGAGCGACAATGTAGATAAGCCGGACAAGAAAGAAAAAAGGCTCATCAATGGAAAAATTTCGACTAAACGACCGTCTTACAAGGTATGTCACTATTCATATGGATATTTTATACTTTCATTAGAAGATCTTAGATGTAGATTTTATTCCAAAAAAGATTCGAGGATCTATAAACTCTAGAAACGTTTGAAACTTTACAAGATATAATTTAATCCTAACTTTCAGAACAGGCATTAAATTATAATATTATTAGTTTAGTGGTTCGGGATGTGAGATATTATATTTGAAATCAGATAGGTAAACGAGTCTTAGAATTATATGTTCTGTTTATTTAACAGTTAAGTACAAATTCTTCCGCGAAATGTACACGTTCGTTTGTAACGGTATTTACAGGTCTTTACTGTTCACGATTCAGCTGTACGAAAATTTCTTCATAGGACAGTGTGTCCTTCCCGAGATTATCTTAAATGTTTAAATGAACAACTGATTTTTCTCCGTTATAATTCTCGTCTTTTCGACTTTTTACCCGGTCGACATACATGTCGTGTTTATGTATTTATAACGCTCAAAATGTTTTCGCAGCAAAAGAAGTTCATAATAATAACGTAATAATAACGAATTAATAAAGTAAAGAGTTAGCGTGATCGCTACATTAGTATTAATACAAACATATTTAGTATAAATAGTTTTAGTAAGATTTTTAAAACAAATATACATTTTATTGCGAAAAGATTTTAGATAAAAAGGCTTGTTAAGTCTAAAATAATTTTATGAATGTCTTAGAAATCATTAGGGCCTAAACAGAAGGCTGATTTATCATTTCAAGACAAGTTTTACGATTTAGATCTTTGTCTTAAAGTAACGCACAATACTGTCTTGTGTCTAAAGTCTTATGAATACAAGTAGCACAACGTTAAAACTTTAGACATAAGACAATATTGTACGTTATGTTAAGACAAAAACTTAAATTATAAAACATGTCTTGAGATTATAAGTCAGCCATTCTGCTTAGGGCCTTAAAGTTGTTAGGAAAAGGAAAGTTATTTTTCTAAAATAATCATTGTTTATCACAATTTATGCAATTCAACAGAATTCGAACAAGAGACAGATAGATTTTTTCAAATTCTTGAAGGTTCAAAGAATTTTTCTATCACCATTATTTTTGTACATAACCCGGATGTGTTTTTGAAAACAAGAGTTTACTTATCTCTCGACAAAGGAAGAAACCGTGTAACAGTTTTCTCTTACGTACGTGAGAATGCGCGCGGGATACGCACATGCGGATACACGAGCAAAAGGATGCTAATAGTCGAAGGAGTGGCTTGTTAGCTCTTACGATGCTAGTTCACCGTATCGGAGAATCGCGAAGATGGAGCATCTCGACCCTTCACCATACGCGTTTTCGCGACACCGTTATGCGAAAAAGCGCAATCCCATCTGAAAACTTAATCCGCGACTAATATACGACTCTTTCAAATCGTAGCGACTTCTATTCGCATGGTACGGTTTTATTGCGAGGCACCTGCAATTTTCTCGTATCGCCGACATTCCATCGGTATGATCGAGTTCGAAATGCGACCGTCAGGTAGAAATCACGGCTTACGATCGACGCACGTGTTGCTCTCCGTAAAATCGTGAAATTCCACTTTAATCAGGAATATGTCGCACCTTTCTCTCACAAAAAAATAAAATATTTTATTCCAAGAAAAATTACTCTTTGTTCATTGTAATTCTATTTTTCCAAAAAATTTTTTAACTATATGTTTTAGCATTTTCCTGCAAATATATTTCTAAATACGTAAACTGATATTTAATTATAAAAATAGAAACCAGGAACAAAGATTGTTCCTGGTTTCTATTTTTTAAATTTAATATCGATTTACATTTAGTTCTTGATTATGGAATACATGTACATAATAGTTTCTAAATGAAAAGAACATTTTTATTAGAAAAAAAATTGTATTAATTAATATCAAAGATTAATTTCATTTTTATGATTGTTACATTTTTTATCATACAATGGCGGCAGTCAATGTAACAGAAAATTGTTGAATAAAATAACATTTCGTTTTAGAGAAATATTGTATCATATTTTAAAAACATAAATTAGAAATTTTCTGTGATATAGGAAATACTTAGATTACGTTTTATAGTTATTACCGTGAAATAGGTTTTTCCTAACTTTTTAAAAACTTTCTCTCTCTTAAAACACTTATAACAACCAATTCAATTAGTCGCCCATTTAATTACCTGTTTCGTCATTAGGTGAAATCCGGAGCAAGTCATCAATGGAAAAGTTACTCTAAGTGCCTGGTATTTTCTTCCACGAAAACGGAAAACCAGTCGACAGCTCGTACCACCAGAACACTAGATTCCGGAACTGAATGCAATATCGAGAATACTCCAAAAAAGGAAATTCAGACACCAACAAATGCGACAGGAATTGTAGAAAATACCGTAGAAAGTCCATTTTCTACAAAACTACCTACGAAAGAAGAATCTCAAGTTAAGAACTTTCGAAGCGACAGTAACGATGATTCAGCACATACGCAAGCGGAGACGAATTCTCGCGATGATACCAGTCCCGCTGAAGATCAATGTGAAAAAGAAAAATGCTCGAACGAAAGAAGAAACTCCAATGCGTCCAGCGACTACGAGAAAATTAGCATAACAGATTACAAAGCGTCCACGTACGATCTTGATGTTCCAGACGAGAGAGGGCCCGAATCCATCGTACACATTTACAAGATCGAGAAAAGTTCTTCGGTTTCCCCGAAGAAGTCGCAGTTCATAAATGATCTGGCGACGAAAGAGGCCACATACGAGAGTCCTTTCGTGGGATATTCGAATCAGGACGCGGGATCGATTACGAGCTCCGAGAACGATGACGTGTCGCTGTGGCAGAAGAAGAAGAAGAAGAGGCGATTTACCAGAAACATGCTGCACTATGTACCGCGGCATCTGGTGAAGCAGCCGAAGAAGAAAAAGAAGAAGAAGAAGAAGTTGAAGAAGAAGCACGCTCTGAGTGGCTCGCTGAGTTCCCTGAGATCGTTGCGAACGGCGTCCGACCCGAGGACCGTTCCGAGCTCGTGCGCCAAGACCAGGAGCCTGTCGAGGGACGAGCTGAGGGGCGTGATCATCTCCTCGCCCACGAACTTCGTCCACGTAGCGTCCGCCACGAACCCCAACCTGGTACGCAATCCCGTCGGATTCGATCTGGAGCAGATCCTGATTACTCATCAGCAAATATGCGCCACGTTACCTCTACTCGTTAGAAAGGACGAGCGAGGCAAGAATGGAAACATCAAGCAGCCCAAGGTTACCGCAAGAATGCCTCCCGCGGACGACGCAATTTCCAAGCAATCCGGGCAAAACCTATCAGCCGTCGAAAGCGTCTTAGGTACGTTCTCTTGACACATCGTCAGATTTCTTTGTCGAGTTCGATAATCGTGAAAGAATTTATGCAAATATCGTCTTGCTCGAGTGCTTGATTTGCGCAATTGTGCCTTTGAATTTATATAAGCTGAGTTATTGAAAGCATTGAGCAAGCGTGCATAACATAATTCTAATAATAAAATTAATAGGTATTATATTAAAAACAATGGGCATCATAAAAGAACAATTATTAATATTAATATTTAAATAAAAATGCACAGTAATTATAAAATTTATTTTCTGTTAAAAGGAATGAAATTTAGAATCGCGTCTTTTGATCAATCTAGAGTAATATCGAAATATACTATAATTATCTTAGGAATTTGATAAGAGACATCAGAAATTTGTAAACAGCATGATTAAAAACCAACATAAGATATGTTTCAAAATATGTGACCGTAAGAATAAATTAAAAGACTTCGTAGACATCTTTATCTTATAAGTAGTTATAGATAGAAGTTTTATAAATAGTTTTATATTTTTCATTACAAGCTGATTCATAGATGTTATAAAATTCTTTACAAACGGTCAATAAAATTTTGTGATATTTATATGCTCTACTACGTTATGTGATATCTACATAAGCATTCACATTGAATAGCTAAAATAAATGAAATCGACTGCAGTTAGCAACATAATTTTAGTATAATTTTAACTTATTGAAATACAAAATTCGGGAACAAAATTAAATAGTGTAAACTTTTATACAAATGTTTTCCATTATTATTATGCCTCCAAATTTACTTTGGAAATTGTTTAGAATATCTTGTATTATTTTAGAATATCTTGTATAAAATATGAGCAAACACTATCTCTCTGTTCACACAAAGTATTTCCTGCGATATACAGCGATACGAGATAAGATTTTAACGACAAATTCCCTTGCAGATAAGAGCGAACGAACGAATTACGCGGAGATACAGAGCGACTTCTCGAGGGATACGCAGGCGGCGAAAGTTTTGGAGTCCGGCCAGATGGTGAAAATCGCACCTGAGAATCAGGCCGATTCGCCGGAAGAGACGTACGAGCCGGTCTGCGAGTCTTCACCTGCGGCACTGCCATGGGCCAACTGCAGCTTTCTGTGGAGCAATCATGGGGCGAAGACGACTTTTCCAAATGACAAGTCCGATGCGACTTGCCATGCCTCAAAGAAAAACGATGACGACGGCACCGACAGCGAGGACTACGACGACATCGGACCGTCAAACTTCGTCGCTCAAGCGGTACGAATTAGCGTATGCACGAAGATTCCGTTATCGTGAACCTCGACAGGAATGGAAATTAATTTCTGCGAATTAACGTAACTGTGTGCGAATAACGAAGCAACGTGTGAATATTTTGAAGTGATGAATTTTCCGCGTCTGTTTTTGGAAGTCTCTAATGATATCTGCATAAAAAAAGAAACCATTTATTTTGTCAGACGGAGCAACTAAAAGACATAAACAACTGCATGCAAACTGCTGTCTAAGGACCAGTTTTCCCAACTTCTTGGTAAGCTAATTAATAGTTAAATTAGACTGTCTTTGTTTTATCTTCAAATTAAACAAATTCGGACGTATAATTTAATTATTAGTTAATTTATCAAGAAGTTGGAAAAACCGACTGTAAAAGAATTAGATTTAGATAAGTGCCTGAAATACCTTTGAAAATTAAGTAGATTATCGGAGAGAGGGGTTTTAGTTTAAGTATTGTATAATTATTACGCATTCTCGAGGAACAATGTTCGCGAACATCGAGCCTCGCTTTCGCGCGATTGCTAAATCGCGTAGTGCGTTAAATTGGCAGCCGTCAGCGAAGGTGAAACGGAATGTCGAATAATCGATTCTGCATCGCGCGTATACCTGCACGCTTGCAAATTAGTGGCGGAAACAGGGTATCACGAACGACGCGTAATTCGATTCACTTCTCAAATTTCGCTTTCAGGGCCACACTCGCACGCGCCGTCTCTCCCGCATCGAAATTAAGCGACAGCTCTGTCGATACGCGCATTCATGCGCTTAGGTGCAGCGTAAAATCGTTCGTCAAATTACAAAAAGAATGCATAATTATGAATTTCTTGTCAGGAATCCGATTACGACGACGTGGGTCCGCCGATCTCGCGCCTCAAGAATGAGGTGTCCGTTGACGCGCCGGACTGCGAGGAGATTTACGACGACGTGGTGCCGCCGAGCTTCAAGCAGGACAAATCGAAAGCCGTCGACGAGGACGATTACCTGATTCCGGAGGCCAAAGACGAGGCGTCGCGCAGGGAGCTGCTCGTGGAATTGCGAGCGACGTCCAAGGCTCGCGCGACGGAGACGACGAACGACGATCAGTATTTCTCCGCGGCGAACAATGAATATTCCAGCGTGGACTGCGAAAGTCACCTGGGCGAGGAGGAGCGGGACGAGTTGGGTATGTATGACGACGTCGGCCTGCCGACCGGCGAGGAACGTGTCAATAGCCTTTACGCCGGCTCCACACCCGGCTCCGTCTTAGGATTGACCTCGATGAACGGCAAGGAATCCGAGTGGGAGGACCTGGAAGAGGCCTCGTGCGCCTCGCGCTGCCCTTGTCAGACCAATGATCCGCGGTAAGCGTGGGAATGAGAGGACAGTGGGAAAAACTCACTGGGGTCCGCGAAGAGGGGAACGAGGAGACGCGCGAACGATATTTATCTCTCGCGAGAGACAAAAGGCTCGCTATTTAATTCGCAAGGTGCAATGTCCGTGTATGAATACCCAAACGAGATACGTCTTTAAAAACCCAAGCTGTCCGGCTTTTCCTGTCTGAATAACACGCCGAGCAGGTGCCGTCGCGGAAGGAATGCGCTCGCGCGATAAGACGAAGGTGCCCGCATTTCCTTCGTGAGGCTTCGCTACGACGATAACGGAGCGGAATCGAAAACAGCGCGGCTAATTGCCTTCACCTCGATCGAAGGCGATTAATCGTTATTAGACCCCGCGCGGTTAATATATACGTACGGCGAATCGTTCGCCGCAAGTGTTTCGAAAACACAATACGGAGAACGTCGTCATGATAGCGGGACGGTAGGGCGATTAAAAGCGACGCCATACTAAATATCGTTATCACCGCATTCCGTCCGAGGATGAACAAGCGTTTAACATGATTAATGCGACGCTCGCGTACCATAGATAATTATAGCGCTGACAAAGACGCGATAAGAGCGCGGGATTATTAAACAAGCAACAATAACATATATACATATATATATATATATATGTGCACTGTAAACTACCTACGGGTTACCACTGCTCCTATTCAATACTTACTCGGTTAATTTGACTAAAACAATGAGATAAAATTAGCGACAATTATATTGAGTAAACCTTACTCAATATGTTGTTAATTTATCTAATTTAATTTTCATATTAGTCAAAATTAATGAAATATTGAGTAGGAGCAGTGGCGATCTATGGAATATTTAAAATTAAGTATAATTTGACACTACTTGAGTTTAACAGTGTATGTACATTAGATTCGATACGATCACAATTAGCTACATGTGAGCCTGAACTTTCAGCGACAAGGGGACCGAAGGACAGGTCGCGACGGGCAAGAAGACGCTCGCTCAACGATGGTCGCGGAATGTCAGGAGGCAACGGTCCAGGAGATCTCGCAGGAACATCAAAACGACACGGATGACCCGCGATACCGCCGTCGACGGTGAGTATACCCGGAGATGAAGATTTTTATTGTCGGATAAACGGCGCGTGCTGTAAGCGTAATGTCGCTAAGAATACACGGCCGTGTCTCCTTGAAGGCACCAACTGCGTTCTGCAAATCGCATGTACGTACGTATGCACGCGAGTGCGTGACTCGTAACGTTAGGATTTTCGCGTGAGACTTGTTCTCCCATGTGAGAGAGAGAGGAATGCCGCAATGAACACCGTGCACTTACGTACTTAGAACGCAGCGCACGTGCATGAATTAAGGCCCGCCGTTGCAAGGATGTCGCGTGACGCAGTTCGAGAGAAAATGAGAGGACTGATTTTACTCCATCTTATCTTGTTACATAAGTAATAACGCACCGAATCTCTGATCGTGCGCCGTACGGCATCGCGATTCTATTTACTTATTGAGATTTTTACGCTAAATTGCGCGTATAAGGAATCTCGATGAGATTACTTATCTGCAGCAAGACACTTGCAAGACACCAGTCTACTGGCGGTCTGATGGCAGACGGCAAAAATAGACGCGCCGTTAAGATAGAATGTCACGTAGCTATCGTCGACATTTATAAATGTATTACACAGACGCTCGCATCACGGAACTACCCAGTGACTTCTCGACGCTGGGTTATTGCCATCGACTACGTTTCGACAATTTCGTACTTTCGACATCGCCCGATGATGTAGGCTCCCCGAATGACCCGTCAAACAACACGTGACGGGACTTGCCCAAGCTTTTTGCCATTCGCAACGTGTACGTCTTGGCGAAGGAAAAAACGAAATACCGCATCCGTAAACATTCGTATTCGCATAATACTCAAATAAAAGGCAAACCGCTATTATCGAGATATCCTTGTCGAGATAATAGATAGACAAGAAGTATAATACATTGATGATTTATTACTGAGAAATCACTATTATCGCGATCCTATTATTAGAAGTGAGTGAGAAGTCCGTTAGCAATTTTAATGCTACAAATGAATCTCGAAGCTGTATTACTGAAAGTGTATGAAAAGTACACCGACGCAAATTAATTCTATAATTCCGAAAATAATCTTTAATAATAATTTGAAATTTTTCCTTCGACACCTTTAAATTTACTATCTTCATAAGATAATTGCAATTCGACGCGAAAATCATCATCGGTAAGAGTTATTCTCTTGAAATAACACAATAATCATAGCCCCTCCTCTTCAAGATCCTCCTATCGATTATGCGAGAGGTACATTCGCAAATTGACGTTCTGGAATCTAGAACGAACGTGAAACGACTTTTACTTTCGGCAAACAACGAGTGTGCGTGTTCCGGCAGGTTTAGCATAGGTCCGTAATTAAATTTGAGAAAGTTCTGATGACGATACCGATTTTCCAATATCGCAAGATGTCGGATGTCGGCGAGCGTTCGCCGCGTCTTCGGGAATTCCCAAGACGCCCGGCGTGACACCGTCCGGGAATTGATATGCCAGCGACGACTCTCCGCTCCGAAACGAGTATCGCGACGGTGTGTCGGGAATCGTATTGAGATATAGCGTATCTATCTCAACAGTGTCACGGCCGCAGACACGGTTCTGCGACTTTGTGCAACGAGCGAGCGAATAAGGCGCGGTAATCCGCAATTGCGTTTATTTGCAACGCCATGCTCGAAGGACGGTGGGCGGTGTAATTTACGCGACGTATAGACCGTCTTTAGTATAATTGAGAGACAAGGCCGCGCGAGGTCGAGGTGCCACGACAAAGCGCCTACTCTCCATTAATTCCGAGTTCCGCTGCACATCGCCGCGTGATCGGAATGCGTACGAGGAACGCGAGCCAAAAACCGCGCCACCGTGAACGACTCACCGCGGCGACGACGATTTTGACATCGAGTTGCAATCATTCTGCGAAAGTTGGGTAAACGGGAAAGCATTGGAGGAAAATTCTAGCCATCGCGTATTTAGAATTTAGCAATATATGCATAGCGATTAGATATAATTATTATCTTGATGATACAATGTGCAATAGGTAATCCATTGCAACAAAATCATTTTTTAATTTATTTTATTAGTGCGAATGAATTTCCTTAGCAAATTAATTTTTTTTTAATGTCTGCATTCTATTCTACATAAAAATAAATAGATACACAAATTTAAATGGCAAGCAATAAAAAATTAAAAGAAATTGATAAGCATTAATTCTATAATTTTACATTATACATATATTCTGTTACTTGTCTATATGTTTCTTTTATTTTCCCTATCTCTGTTTGTTTTAATTATCATTAATTATCAGGATAAATACTTAAAAGTAAAATATTAAGAAAATATTGTTTATTTCGCATTTGACATTGAAAGAACTAGAAAAGATTTTGATAATTTGCGATAATGCAATTTAATCTGATTGTAAAGTTTAACAATTCAATTTTACATAATTAATGCTTATCGTAGTTTCTTCAATTCTCTTACATATCTTCTTCATACTTTTCATTTAAATATGAAACTATTTTCAGAGAGTGTACAAAAAAAAACATAATTTTATCATGAGTTATTTAAAAAAGCAATGATATTAAATAATTTAAAAAAAACCTGATGAGAATATTTCATAGAATATTTCATAGAGTAATTACTACGTTAAAATGCATAGAATAGCAATTAATGGATTTTCACCGCTCCAAACTTCTCCCAACTCATACTTCACGCTAATTACACTAATTAATTCACGAATATCGTTTTCATGTTAATGCGGTCGGTCATCTGAAAAGTATTCGGCATTCTAATGACAGCGTATTGTATAACTTACCAGATAAGAATTTCGAATTAATTGAATCTATAGCTTAATAGAATGACGAGCCGGAATTTATGAATAAAAATTCCTCGCCGCAGACACCGATTCAATTTCGCGAGGACAGCGGCATGGCTCGCACGACGCATTGTACCGCGATATCAGTAAGGATGATCGCACAGTTGCGCGTTAGTGTTCAGGTAAGAGCTACTTGTTCGTCACACGTGTTTCTGTGACGACCAACGGACGTAATCACGTAACACGGGCGCACATGCGTACGTAATTACCATTTTTTTCTCCTCCTCGCAACATGCGACCGCCATATGGGCCGATAGATGAGGATGTCGCAAGCTGTCCGTTGTAATACGAAATGCGCCTCACTCGCGAGAAAACTTGGAACGCGAGATGCGTGAAGCGAGAACCGGCAATTTGTACTTGCGAAGGATGCGCTTGAGCCGCTTGTGCGCGCGAGATTGATACCAGTTAGAAACCGGTTATTAATTCGAGATGATTATTAATTTGAATGAGGCACGATGCGAAAACGAACCAATGACATTTAATAAATTCAATGAATACCTATCGCTGCCGCTCGCACGGGACGAGAAATTGAAAATGGTTTCGAGTGTCCCGTTTTATGGAAAAACCATTTTATTCTTGCACGGTCATTGCCTCGAATACGTATTAACGATCGGCTCGAACTGCACGCACGATGCGCACGATAATGAAAATCTTCCATTCTGATACTGCATCTGTACGTTAACTGTACTTTAGGAAAAAGAAGGAACCATTTAAAGTGTTTAATATACTTGTCTGACGATCGGCTGATTGTATTTGATATAATCGTAAAGCGTTCGTAAGAAGACAGCATTTTTACGGACACGCTAAACTTTCATAAACTGAGATTTCTATGAAAAATTCAAGATTTCATTATTCTTCACGGAAATGCTTGATGAGGTTTCTCACGAAACACAGCGCTTGACAGTGTAAACTTATTTCGCCGAGTAGGTACCAGTTTTTAAAGGAGTCTTCACACGACTAAACTAATTTAGTACAGGTACTTTGGCAATATCACACATAAATATTGATGAAACTGTTATCAGTGTTATCCCTTTATCTAATTATTAGGATAATTATTAGGAACATAAATGTCAAAATATTACAGATACTTTGGCTGTCTATGAATTTCTTTATTATTATATCCAATAATTTTATTTCTTTAATACAAATTCTATCACTATTATGATATACAGAAATATACGTCCAATAGTTCCTCAGGCTAATTCGAAAGTAATTTAATAAAATTGTTAAAAGATACCGATAATTATTAATTATTTTTTCAATTTTCAACTGTATACATCTTTGTGCAGCTATATTTAAAAGCTCGATTAAAATAAAACCCATTAAAATTTTTAACTAAAGAATATATCTATTTTATCCCGTAAAATTTAATTTGCTATAGATTTCTTATCTTCAATCATCATTCAAAAACTGTATATACATATTTCAATATTTTCATTCAAAGTAAAGTAGTAGCAATTCTATAAAAAAATTTATAATGAAAAGAGTAAATCTTAGAATTCTGTATATCATGATAATGAAGACGTTGCGTACGCAAAGATGCCCATTTAATAGGCATTAAGACATTTATGTATAATATATATTATGTGATACATTGTCGGCGAAGGAATTTTAAAATAACAGTTTCTCACACGTGTATTTAATTATCGAACAACAACCGACCAATTAGCTGCCTACGATATTAGATATGTAAATTCGTGGCACAGCGTGCCTTTCTTCATGTTATAAATCGATCTTGCGGCAGTTATATTATCTGCAAAGTCAAGTTGAAGGTGCTGTGTACTACTCTTTAACAGGCGTCATGTATGCCTCATAACATAAAATTCCGCACGTTCGAAGCGTGCATTAGACATTCGCGAAATAATATGTTAATAGCGCCTCCGTCTTGACAACATGCAATTTGTAGAAAACATCGCTGCTAATCGGTCACAGCACCGTCCGCCACTAGTTTTGCTAACGTTAATACAAAAAATTAAGTAAATCTCGCGTTTCTTTACAGAGTAAAGTTTTTACATTTATCGAAACTGTCGCGATTAACATCGTTAATTTCGGCACTTCGGAAATGCTTATTTAAAAAAATGCGTTTATACTCGCACTATCTCCGTCCTCGTCAAATCTTATTATGCTACAACGTGGCCAAGATTGGCAGATTATACACTTAACAATTACATATACATATACCATATAATAATATTAACTATGGCAGTCTGTCGAAATACGCGTATTTATACAGCTAACAGGCGTCTGAATTGTAAAGCGTCCAAGCAAAGTGGGCACTTTAACATTCATATCTAATGACACGAGTGTCGCAATCGTTAGAGAAAGGCGATTTATTGTACTGACCAATCTTATTGGTTGTTTTTATGGTAAAAAACTAATTGGCACCGCATTCACGTCGATATCGTTCCCTAAGTTGATGCGGTGCTTTAAAATACAAATAAAGTTTTATTTATTACTACTTCACAGTATAAATATTATTAGCTTTTGTACAAATTCTTCGTGGATTTATTTCAGTAACGTAATACGATGTACGTAACGGCTATGATTATATGTAAGCTAATAAACGGATTTTATCCTTGAACTTCATCGGGATTGTGAATAAGTGCGAAATGTCACTAAATAAATTTCACAAACTTCATTTTGACCAATTTGAAGCCAAATCTCCCTTAAAGAAAGCATTTTTTCGTAAGGGTCGTTAAACCACAATAATAATAGGACTATAGTCTCTTCAAATGCACTGTCAGGAAATATATTTGCCAAACAACAAGAAACGAGTCGCAAAAGCAATCTTCATTAAAGAAGAAATAGCTTCAATCTGTCCTAAGTACTTGTAGAGATAGTTTGGAAAATTATATCGTAACATATCCTACATAACATTTCTTTTTAGACATGAGACAAACTATGTCGCGCGTTAATCTCTAATAAACGCAGTGTACTTATATACCATTTTTAAACTACTTTACACGCGTACACTGTGAAAACTTTACTAATAGATTTATTCATTTTACACACATCTATGCTATTAATGTTACTGCGATATCTTCGAGATAAAACGGACAATATTCTCCTACACGATACAAGTAAAAATGGGAAAATATCCTACAACTTGTTTAATAAGTTTACGAGTTTGTTTGTATGGCTCATTGCAAGTAAAAAAGACATCGTATAAGATGTCCAACTTGTATAAAAAACCATACACTCGAGTATTCTTTCTTGCTATCTGGAAGTTACAAATTGTTATTAATTATTGTACCAAGATGTTAATCATGATACGCATCTCAGTTATGTATACTTATATTACTCTAGATTGATACTTTATTGTTAAAAGTAAAAATAAGGTATCAATTCTCCTTAATGTCTCCTTAATGTCCTTTTTAAAATCGATGGGGCGTTTGTAGAAAAACGGCAATGGCATCGCGATAAAAACAAACTGTAAGATCATAAGATCATCGAAAGAGAGCATTATATTAATCGTGTTCGTCGAATATGATACCATTATCAATTACTTTGTATATAAAATGCATATTACGATTATTATTCATTATGACTGGAAATTCGATTTGCGACAAAAAACGTCTCTAATTATGAAAACTCATTTTAAGATAGTGATATTGTTTGCTTTCTTTTCTTTCTTTTTCCAATTGCAAACTTTCTCGTTTTGCATCCATAAAAACACATTTCCCATAAACACGTAACCGTAACTTGTAATTTTAGTATAATCGCACATGCGTGATGGCAGTGATAGATTACATACATATAAACGTGTCATGTGCATTCCGCTGTATCGGTCACTGTTCCAATGAGTTTCGGTATCGCTACTCCAATATACGTATATTGGAAAAAAATATATTCTTTTCCAGGAGCTACTAAGAGGAACTAATTTAATTCGAATTTAAAGCAAATCGGTGGTTATGATACTGCGACTTATGATCGCGGGATCATAGGACAGATAGATGAAGTACTAAAAATTGTTGAAATTGATCTTTAAAGAAAAAAGATTGGAGAACTTCCAAATGACAAAATATAAAGCCAAGTGATTACAATAATTAATAATGATTATTTCTTAAAATTGTATTAATTTCCTTTTAAATTTTATATACGCGTGAAATATAAATATAAACATAAAACAATAAAAAAACAATATAAAGTAAGTAAAAAATGTATCAAATGTGAAATACATAAGCCTTTAGATAGCTCGGTTTCTTCTATTAGGAATTAATTATATTAATACTTACAATTCTATTGATTGCGAGAAAGGCGCTTGAGGTTTCTTTAATCCAGGTAATTTCTGGTGATAATGCCAAAGCAGTTCCTCTCAAATCAATGTTGAAACGTCCTTGTGGACAATCAGTAAGGCTGTATAGTGTTACGTCCAGACCCACGAATTTTTAAAGGGAAAGGAAGGGTATGGAAGGACGTAACTAACGCAATCTTAGATTTCGCCTATTCGGTCAGAACGAACAATTAGGTAGGCGAGTCGGGCACATCTGTCAAGGCTCCGGCGTTGGGTCAACGTCAGGTAGACGCTAT
>VBVR01002020.1:0-25205 GCA_011638315.1 Tetramorium parvispinum
CGAAGTTTCCGAATTTCATTTATATGTATACACATGCGAGAAAATGTGACGGTGTTCCAATCTGTCAACAAAGATATGTTCCGGATCAACGGTTTTCGATATAGCATCCCATTTATGAAATCGCTGGACTGTGTGTCGATTTCAGCGATTTTTTTTATATAACAGCAAAATGTCAGTTGCCAGTTATTCACCGAAAATAGAAATCTATATATTCAATAGAGTACAAAACGCAAACTCAATTTTCGTACGAGAAAGACGCTTTTCTTTATTCCCTTCGCTGTGCTCCATATAGCTATTATAAATTTATCGTAACGTGCGACTGACATATTACGAAAGTGAAAATCAAATTTATGAAAGCTATTAATATACTAAAATAAGAAGAATTTATATTTGGTAAAGTTGTCAAAAGTATAAATATCGAATATATCTAATATTGGACGAAATCGAGGACAAAAAATCTGAATTTAATATATTTAGCCAATATATTATTTCAAGTGAATTAAATTTTCTTCTGTTGGCTAAAAAATAAAAAATAATTTATACAATTTTATTTTTAACTCAAAAATCAATGTCAAAACTGAAAATTTAAGATAGAAAGAGAAATAACGTTTGCTTTAATTTTCATTAACAATTTTGCTTTATATAAAATATTCGTGAAGAACTAATGCTGGGATTATCTGTATAAAAGTGATCTATATTTTTGGCTTTTGATATCCATGGTATGTTAGCTCATGATTCACTTCCGTCATGAATTATCCGCTATTTGTCATCTTCGACGCGTTGATTACGTTGGTTTTTCGAAAACGCCGAAACAACTCGCTGACAACTCATGCGCGTCCTCGATTTACAGAATCAAATAATCCGAATACGTAGAAAATGATTTATCATAATGCACTCGACGCTCATATATAACCGCGCTTTATTGTATTGCTGACTAAATCGAAATTTGGAATGTGCAAACGTGCATAAAAGCGCGTCGCTTTCACACGTCGGACAGCTGCATTGAATTGCAAATGCTTTTTTTCGCACGTCATTTATTGCTTTTTTTTTAATCTCTCCGCCATTTCGCATCTACATGAACCCTACTTACTCCCTCGTGATGGTCGCGACATTAGATCGATAGAACCTACGGTCGGATGTCATCATGAATTTTGAAGTTACCGCACATTCATCGATCATCATCATTCATCTTCGTCCGAATAAATTATTTGTTTTTGTCGCGCAGGTTGACAACTAATTAATTCCTACGTTCTCATTCGATTTTCTGTACTACGTTAGATATATTAAACACGCATTTTCTTATAATAGAAAATAATCGCTTTTTTGTAGATGTGAAGTAGAATTTATTCATAAAATTGAGAAATATATATATTTATTTTGAAGGACACGAGTAAAATTCAAAGAGATATGTCAGTACTCTTAGCAAAATTTCCAGAACAAAATGTGTTACACGGCATACTGTTTGAGAAACACTAATTCAAGGACATTCTACAAGAACGATTCGTATCAGAGTCACTGTATATGTATGCGAAATGTAAATATGGAAATTAATCTTCTGAAATACGCATATCGGAAACCATAACCGCATTGAGGAAGCGGTCAACTCCTATAAAAGCCTGGAAGCTCATTTACAGAGATAGTCCTTTAATAAAAGTGAATCTGTGTGTGCTTCGAAGTTCATATAAAATGTGATTACTAACATAATGGTATATTATTTAAACTTGTAATTTCGCGAATGTATTTTGAGCTGATAAGGGATGACTATTTTATTTTGCTTTTAAAATTATATTTTAAATAACATGAAATAATAAATGTGATGCTTTTTCGCATTAAAATTGTGCTGCAGGCGAGTACTCTTAATAGTATTAATTTTCAGATAACAAAAATCACTAAAAAATAATATTTAAAATACTCTCCGATTGAATATTGATAAAATAGAATTAGTGTCATAAGACCACTTTTTGAAAATTGCGAGTTTTTTATTTAGCAATATGCGATGTGTTTAATATGTTGCTAAAATTTTTTATAAGCGAATCGTCTTAATCGTATTAATTCACAATAAAATCATTGAAAGATAGTATTAAAAAATATTCATTGTCCAAGTTTTAACACAAAATTTGTTACAAAGTCTCTCTTCTCCAGAATTGCGAGTTTTGTATTTAGGAACGATCATGCAAATGCATCGCGTATGTAGGAGAGACAACTCTCATTTCTCAAAGTGATGCCTCAAACCAACTCTCGGTGTTGATACCTTGCTGGAGATGTATTTCGCGACTGTTACTCCTTTCGCCGCCGCGAACAAAGTTGTAAGTGCCTCTTTCACTCTGATGTCGTAACTTCTGACTTACCTTCCACGAAGAGGAAGTATCCCTCGGGATTGTTCGCCAGTATCCGAAGCGCCTTAATCGCCATCTCGGCCAGAGAAGGATCACCGGTGTCGTTCGTGTTCCGATCGACGTCGAAGTCCATGTGAGAATAGGCGAAGAGACCTGCAACAAAGAAAAGTCACGGCAAGTAATCAGATCGTGTTACGCGGAAATACGTTTGGAACCTTATGGACAAATCTGAAGAAACGCGAAGGACATAAAACTAAAAAATTATATGAAATAAAAACAAAAATATAAATAAGAAACAAAACATAGAGAGAAAGCCATTACAATTGCAGATCTCGTATTTACAATGAGCTATTAAAAAAAATATATAAGAAAAAGATCTGACTAATCGTTTGTAAATCTATAGATTAAAATACATGTTTTATATTATATACAGATTGATATTTCGTTGCAATTGCTATTTTATTGATTATTCAAGGTAATTTATATATTTTGTCCCTAACAATATACATATATTTATAGTATTGAAATTTATTTCGGGTATGCATATACGTTCGTTTTTGACGATTTTATCATACTTTTTACAACTTACTATTGCTAGCTAACATTAATTGGTTGTACACGCATGTAACAGTAACTCAAAATTCGCTCTATTGATGAACAGTTAACACTCTATCTTATTAGCTAGATATACAGAGAAATCATCAATAGCAATCGATAGGCACAACGTAATCTCGAATCCTGAATGTCTAATAATTAACCCACTGATTACGGGACTAACAACAGCGTGCAATTAATACAACACAGCACTTAATCGCATTGTGCTCAAATCTAAAGCACGAATGATCAATGAAATTAAATTCTTATAAGTCATAGCACATTCGTGGATTTTGCGAATTCAAAATCATTTGATACATGCATTCTTTAACGCAAATTAAACAATTAGCTGCAGATCATAAAGATATATAAAGTCAAATTTTATAAAAAATTCTCTCAGCTGGTTTTATATAAAATTCTAATACCCATGTTAAATAATTTTTTGCAAATTAAACAAAACGTATTATAATACTGTATAATGAATTTTCAAAACACACTCGAATGCAAAATATACTTTATATATAATTATTTATATATAATTATTAATAATTCAGCACATTCCAATATAGTTAAATTCCAACGTAATTAATTAATCATGCATATATAACTTTATTAGGATATTCTAAATAAAAATTTTATTGTTTACAAGATTAAGTGCAGCAAGAGATTATTCAATAAACGAGGGAGAAAAATTGTCCACTATAATAACATCAATATTATAAGATTTTATAAAATAATTAACAATTGAAATATTTATTTAATAATAATAAAAAATATATAATGATTTTGATGTGATGCAATAATAGCATTAGGTCCCGACAAAGCAATTATTAAATCTTACAAGTATAGAAAGATGTTAATGCATTAAAATTCATTATTATTAGTTACCTAACAATCGGTTCACTCTTCGCGTGTCCACCCTTTCAAATTGTTCCTTATTGGCAACGTATTTCGCGGCAATGTTTCTTTTACGATGATTCCTGGACCATTCTTCAATGAGATTTCGACCATCCAATCGTCTGCCCTCTTTATCCGGCTCTTCGGGATCCAAAGTTACCTTCGGTACAAAATGACGTCTACCACCACCAAGTATCACCTACATTGATTTAAAAAAATAATATATTTTTTATTATAATGCATAATTTTTATACAATTTTTAATTTGAGATAGGATTCGATAAAGTTTCGGCGAATAAATCTTTCCAAGCTTATTCGCTTTGTCTGACAAAATATTCTCCAACGAATAAAAAAATTTGGATTTTTTACTAAAAACGTTTCTCTCTCTCTCTCTCTCTCTCGATCTCTGATTCCACCTATTCGTGACGAGACACGCGGAACCGACTTTAATGAGAAAGAAAGTTTCGTCTCAACTTTCTCAGGAAGCAATGAAATCGCCCGCGGACTTCTTTGCTTCGTTCAGACTTCGAAGCACTCCTTTTCGAAAAATAACACATCACAAGTTATTCCGAAAGGTAAAGATCGCTAATTAATGCTATCGCTCTTAGTTTGTCTATTACAATGCACTTTTCCTTTGTTTTTAATATGCAAATATTTCTGGTCACTTAACATTTTATTTTAAATATGAAACGCAATATATCTTTCCAATTGTAATCCGCCTAAATTTCTAGATTTCCGGTCTAAATTTCTTTCCGGTCAAAGAATTTTATGAAAAAATATTTTTAAACTATAAAAATTCAGATTTTTGTCTGACGTAAATAATACTTTCACTTCAAGCTATAGTAATCTATTTTCCATTTGTTTCGCGAATTTGATTGCGAGAGAAAGGTACGGAACGAGTATCACGTGATAAAAGACGTGAATAAACTGCGAGACATATGTTTTATGTCCATCGATACAAGATAGAAGGCGCAATAAAGCGTGATAAAGGAGACGAACGAGCTCCGATACGGATTTTATGTCCACTCGTATGCAGGAACGAATCATAACTGTGAAAATCTCTATACGTCATCTGGCGAATGTAATCGTATTGGACAGGCTTTACATCTTCGACCGTCACACCTTTCAACTTGTCGCGGAACGGACAATGGAACATCTAAACACTTTATTTTTAATTTTATCGTAATGCAACAAGAGTTATATCCGCGTCATACGAAATGCGCTCGCGTTCGCAAATAATCCCGTCATCCAAATTCGCAGAAAAAATTCATAAACTAAGATTTTATCATTTTTGCGATTTGCATGAAAGACTTAAACTAAAAATAATATTTGTTTAATGCTATTTGAAATATTAAAATATCAAGATACTCGCAGTTACTAAAAAAAATTCTGTAAAACGCTACGAAATGGTAGTGCAATAATTAAATTCACGGCTGCAATTGGAAAAACGACGTGTAAAATAAGGATATTAATATGTAAGTACCAAAACGGAATTAATCTCTCTTACTTCTCGAGCTTACCGGAGCTTGCTAACTACATCCAGAGAAATATAGCCATCCAACTTATATAAAGCGTAAAAAGTATCGAATATTCTCGCCACACATGAACGCTAGGATATTATTACGTACAGTGATGTTACAGCCGGGCTCGTCCTCGAGCAGCTGACGCGCGATGTCTTTGCAAGAGGTACGTGCAGCAGGTGGCACTTTACCGTCGTCCTCCCAGTAACGGCTGGCCGCGTGTGCATAAAGAGCCGCCGGTGTCGCGTGTGTAACCCTGGTGGTTGTAACCAGTCCCGTCGATTTGCCTGCCATCAGAAAAATCGAATTATTGCTTTCTCGCGGTGAATTTTTCCCTTTTTCCTCCTCCTTTTCTCTATCTCTCTTTCTACTTCAATCTCTACCTTTCTCTCTCTCTCTCTTTGTTTTACTGATGAAATTTCCAGCGCGTACGTGCTTTCGTAAATCACCCCTTCGGATCCTCGCGGTCGTTCGTATCCGCGTCTGACTTTATCGCATTTAAGCGGGCCAAGCGTGCGCCGTCACTGACGTAGACCCGGAAGACAAATTCCCCGAGTAGCGACCCCCGAGGCGAATCAGTACGATTTATACTTCATTGGGGGGCGAAGTGGATTTTAGAATGTCGAACTGAACCGGGGGTAGAGCCGTACGGGGATTATTACCGGCGAGGTCGGCCGATGTATTATTCAGAGGAATCTCGAATCGACTGTACCGTACCTAGCCGCGATGCGGTTACGCTATACTTGCTCACAGGTGTAAATACTCGATGAAGATCTGAATCTTTCAAAATCCCAGAATTAATTTCTCTCCCGACAAATACTTAACATTCTATGACGGTTACGCTTTCAAATACAATGATTTCCAAATACAGGCACTGATACTCTCTCATTGTTTTCCACGACTGAAAATAAATCTTTTCTCTATCAGAGATCTAAATTCGTGCGCTTACACAATATTTCAAATGTAAGTCTACTTTCAGAAGAAAGAGACATGACTATATAAAATATTTTTCAAGACACGTATTTTTATTCATTCTCCTCATATAAATATACATTATATAGATTTAGTAATTGATTGCATTTATAATTAAAAGTACGAATGTTAAGTTTGGAAACTCGGCCACGGTTGAAAAAATCAAAGTTGCAGTGCGCTGTCCGATTCAGAAGATCGCATTTTAATTACACGAAAGTTAGCAATAACCTTGACGGCCGTCTCGGAGGTTTTGCTTATCGCGAATGGGCTGACGGATTAAGTTGACACGCAGAGCTTGTGCAACGTGTGCAGCTCTCTGCCGGGGTCAGTAATTACGGGAGTGGCTCTAGCATGTGGGTGGTTCGATGCTAATCGACCCGAGTGTGTCGATGCGTGGTCCTTCATTAAAGATCCACCGAGGGACCCTTTGATCTCGATATCTCTACTCGAAATTATTCTGTGTGATCCGGTTTAATTCATGATGTTACTTCTCATCATAGAGAAAAATTGTCAATATTAATTCGAAAGATTTTGATTAGATTTTGAAACCATACGCTGCAACATTATGAAAGATAATTTGAAGAAAAACGAAGTCAATTGCATTTTGCATAAAATAGATTACTGTAATTTCTGACATATTGTATGTATGAATCAAAATGTTGCGTTTCTCCGCGTTTACGCGAAATCGCGCACACAGAAAGAACACAGAACTATATAAGAACGGAACTTTATTCAAACAGTACACTGGGAACTCAAGGAACAAGGAAACGGAAGACAGGGAGAATCTCTAGCGCGCGCGACGTCCGCTCAAGACCGAGACTCTTTAAAATCTGACAGCTCGCCGGCTGTTTACTCTCGTCGTCAAGCAGCAACGACCAGCTGCCCGTACACTCGGGCGCAACAATATTAAGATATAGATTTGAAACAGTTGTACAGTTATACAAATTATATATTAATATCATAATAAAAATTAAAAAATGATTAGCAAATTAAATGTATTATGCAAGCATTGTACACTGTGTATTGTATATAAATATCATGATAAAACTTGTACACTAGTTAGCTGACCTTCTTTCCTTCAAATAATTGGAACACAGTAGCGAAGTTTAAAAAACCTTGTTACAAAAACATCGAAGTCATTAAAGTGATATTTAATTATATATCTTGTTTCGAAATTAAATTATTTTGGCAGGCTGCAAAGGGTTCTAGTAACGGCATGGGGGTACGAACTTTGTTTCTTCGTTAACTTCAAGTGACTTTGCTTTAAGAGGAATTTAATTTGAGGCTTGGCCGTCGAGTTATATGAAGTTTCAAATTAAAAAGTTGTAAAAACAGCTGGTGTACCGATTCCGAATTTTTGCAGGAAAAGTTCTTAAAAATCGTTCCGAATGCTTACATTCGGAGAATATGGAGACCCGAACGGCCCATTCTTAACGGTAAAATGGTGAAAAAATTCAGCCAACGTTATTGGTCGTTTTTTTTATGCGTATCCATAAATTTCGCCGAAAGGGAACGAGGTGGTCTACATCAAGATGTTCTCGGGTCGGCAGTTCGCGAACGTAAATATTCCTGCGGGATCGTCCGCCGGATCCACCGCGGTCGTACCCAATTCGTTCCCCGCTTTCCGATGGGCGAAACGATGGTGCGATTTCGTAGGTCGTGCACGACCCGCGATTCAAGATGATAATTCAAGGAGTTCCGGAGCGCCGGATGAGAACTGGTGGAATTCCGATTCGCCCCTCGAGATGCGCGAAATGGACCGTAGTAAGTCGCGCTGCAGCTCGAGGACAGGGACCCTTATTCCCCGTAACTTATCCCTTTCGCGAGCCAAGTCGCTTTAATGCGCGAACTCCTTAGCGAAATCGCGATATCGGGAAATGACATTTCGAATCTCCGGGTTTGCATCTAACAGGATATAGACACTTCTACCGATTTGCTATGGAATCGGATATCGATCCGATGATACTTTATTTTAAAGTGTCGATACTTAATGGTATTGGTATCACACCTAGTTGCAATAAGTATGAAAAATATTTCGAAAACAGTAAACTGATGGGGAGAAAATATCGACATGCATATAATAAATACACATCATAAGATGAAAAGTAAAACATACAAGAAAGGAAAGTATGTACGTCAAAATTATGATATAATTATCGCAATAGGTACAAAAAATATCTCTTTGCCATAAATAAATTAATAGAGGAAAAAAATATCGATATACGTATAATGAAAATATATATCATTAGATGAATAAGATACGAAAATACGTCAAAATTACGCTTAATTCCTATTGCTATTTTCTTAAACCCTCATCCATCCTAATTCCCTCCGTATTTCTTTTCGTTCCCTCAACGTTTATTTTATTATTCTGGGTTTCTCGCCTTATTGTACGGAACGATTATGCCTCGAGTGATAGATAACCGTACCGTTCGCTCTCAATTATCGCCGTTATTATCTCCACCGTCCTGCCATCGTTTTTCCGCTGTCTCCTCTGTTTTCAATTCCCCGCTTCTTCTTTCGCTCATTCGACGTTCGAATTTCCATCGCTGCCGTGCATCATCTCACGTCGCGGCGTTGCGCTAAAGAACGTGACAAACCGCCGACGAGAGGGCCAAAAAGCCGCGGCGCGGCCGCGCGGAAAGCCAGGGGTGTCACCGGCAAACGGCGCGCGATTAATCAGCCGGGCCATTCATCTTAATGATCGTGCCAAAGCAAGCTCGTCCTTTCACCCGCGTGTACATACATACAACGCCGGTGGCGCGCGTGTCAGCAACGCGTACACTCGCATGCATATTGCCGGGGTCGCGCCGGCCGGTTCTGGCAACGTGTCAACTGCTCAAAAACACAATGCCGCTGTTTGTTACCGTAGATACGGGCACGGAAACGATACGTGGCCGCCGGGCTCTGTCGCGATACATCGCAATATTGCGCGCCCCAGGTGCGGTTTTTTTTTTAAGGAAAAACACCCCCGTTAATTGGCCCCGACCTAAACCCGTAAAATCCTCGACCATCGCGATGACATTGCACTTCCGTAATTGGCAGAGAAATCACACTCTCAATTAACCATTTCTTACCCGTCAATAGCGGGTGTTCGAGATTGCGAGTAGACGGATATCTACTTGAAAGAGAGAGAGAGAGAGAGAGAGCTCAGGATGAAATAAGATAGCGATCCCTCGTCAAAAACTAACAGCGTCGCCGGAAACTCGTAATGCTTTGCGTAGATACCGTATCTGCGGTGTTTATTATTTATCAACACGCGCGAGAGATTCACGAACATCTGCGCTCTACCTCGCGTAAACAAGAAATTACATTACATGCGGATTACACCGCGCTCGTTCGCGCGTCGTTCTTTGCAGCGACCGGCCATCGCAAACAAACCGTAAGCGATTACTAATGACTGCGCAGGAACACGGGAGAGTATAACGTTAATTCGCCGCCATCGCCAGCACGCCCACTCATAAACTTACATTTTGGCGGTAGAAGCAATTACAACGGTATCGCCGATAATTACTTCCGCAACAGACACCCAAACCTCTCTGCAGCAATATACATTTTATATATATATATATATATTTGCGCACATATGTACAATGTGTATGTCCACGTCGACAATTTTGATTTAGCTTTACGGCGTCGTTTGAGCTACGGCGTAATAAAACACTATAGTTTGCGCGATTTATCCAGCACGTAGACAACGATGTCGTGTAACAGCGATGCCTTTGACGGTACTGGCTAGCATCGCGAATACCATTCGCCTTTCTCTAATTGCATTTTCTACTGCCGTCAACAAGACGGCCGTTTCGAATACCGTGCTCGCCTTTGACGCAAGGCGCCCACGTGAATTTCCTTATCCACGATGTTCCGAATAGCTTCACAGACGGACTGATTACACGGATGCTACGGAAATATTACGTTCTAGAAAATTAAAGTAAATTACAACGCGTAAATTACAACATGCCGACACAATATTCGAGATTCCTGTCGAACGCATGCGAAACAATATTTTTTTAAATAAATACAGATATTCAATGTTCAAACAATTTTTATTCTCATACCGTATCACTTCGATTGTAAAGGATGTATGATGATAAATTTTATTTTAACATCGGCGCAATCTCTTTTTTCGATGTTTATTTAATAGTTTAAAAATCATGAATAAAAATATGTATGATGTTAAATTAAAAATATAATTAATTTTCTCAAGAAGAAATATTATTATACAAAATCTTATTCTCATTTAGTATGTGTAATTAGCTTGTGATTTAGACGAATCTTATTGTTAATGTAACAATCGGGCTGTAAGAATTTTTGAACTTTCTAATTTGTTTCCGGGAAATATAGAATTATTCAAAAACACTTTATTCGATTTCAAATGACTGTATTTTTCAATTTAACAAATACAGAATAATTAGTGATACAGCAATCAAAAGATAAATAGTTTTTCAGAAAATTTTGTCTTTCACGTTATAAATGACTCTATTTGACTCCATATGATTTTCCACAGTTAAACGAGTAATATCGAGATGACAATAAAATCCTTTCCATACTTGCAGCGTGTCCACCATCACTGATTCCACAGCGATAACAATTCGAGGTCATCCAGGGTTATGGGCAACGGGTGGCACATACAAAGTATCCTTAACGTAGCCCAAGAAGAACTCAAAAATTCATCTACATTCAACTGTTGTCTCGATATTATTCGTCTAACTATGAAAATCATCACGTTAAATGCTCCAACTATGAAAAATCATAGTTGGAGCATTTAACGTGAGAGACAAAATTTGGACAGTTTATCTTGTGATTGATGTATCACTGATTAATCTGTATTTGTTAAATTAAAAACTACAATCGTCTAAAATCAGATGAATCATTTTGAATAATCCTGTATATTAATTAACTCCTGATACGCGTACATATGCGCGAAGCCGTGAACATCCGAGCTCTGAACTGCGGGGCATGAAACTGTGAAAGTTCGGTAACCACGTCCAGAATATTCTCGTATGTACGGCGCGATTTAATAAACAGCACGTGAAATCTTCCATTAGGCAGAATCGCTCTAGCTTGTGCAATTAGCGCCAGCCGTAAATTAGATATCGGCTTCCGGTCAAGCGCCGCGCCAAGAATACGATGCGCGCCGCGTGTGCGGTGCGATGCGGCGCGACGCGGGGCGCGCAAGCGCGAATTCAATTTATACGTGGGCATTTAATCGTGTGCCGTGTTTGGGCAGTTTAATCGTTTTAACGCCCGTCCCCGGCAAATTGGATGTATGCGCAGATTAATTACGTTTGTTCATAATGACGAGATCGCGAGATCGTAAACGCCGCGCCGTGAAATTTGGTAGAAAGTAACGACCAGATTAGAAGGATTAATCTGTATATGCCGAGGGTGTACGTATTATGAATCATTTGTTAGCCTTTCTCTCATTTAAGACATCGATACCAGCTACCTTTACAAACGTATTTGGATTTTATTTTCTTATAGATCAACACTGCTGACTCGAAATTTATCAAGAACGTAAAGTGCTGTATATCTGTATACTAGAAATAATAAAAAATAAACTAAGAAGTTCTACGTTGTTTCGCTTTCTTGTTTGTGCGGTTACTTAAATATTAATCTCGCGCTATATCTTATTAATATGGAGATTCACCTTGATCCTGGGCCCAATTAATAAGTGAAGGAACGCGCGCCTCCAAACTAGAGTAACAGTCCTCGAAACGTGCCGATGAATCCAGACCTACAGTCTCGTAATTGGCTTTAACTCCACAGAGCAGTGCCGTTGCGCATGCCGACGATTCGCCAACTTGGGCGTCCATGTTGTACGTCTGGAAACAAGATAAACAGAGATTAATTGCATATTTTCGCATAATCGAATTGCGATAATGTGAATTTGTAATTTGAGAAATTTTCTGTGAAGGAAAATATATTTTCCAATAAATTGTATCTCATATAAAACTAGGTCAAAAGCAATTTGCTTCATTTCATTTACGGATTCTTCAATCAATTTCCCTTCCGCAAAATTCTGCTAACGCATGTAAAAAATTAAATGAAATATACTTTTATATCTGTTCACATTTCCGTGAAACTTGAAATTGTGAATACTCTTGAATTTCAATCGCTTACTATTGCAGAAGCAAATGAAATATTTTATAATTAATCGAACCGATATTTTTTTTCTTGTTCGTGTATTAGGTAAACTCGGATGAATAATTTGGGTCTGCTGCAAAGTAATCATTTCACATTGCAAAAATTCTTTGATGTTGAAGTTTACAACTATTAATGGAAATACTCAAAAATAATCATTTGAATTAAACTGAATTTCAGTTGTCCTATCATTTATTTCGTGTTTTCGCGCACGGTTCCGCAATTTTGCTGCTCACCCATATGGTTAACGCGGCCGTGGTCACGTAAATAATTTTTACCATACATCAAGTTCCGCGAACGTCAGACGCATACGAAGAAAGGAATGATAAGTTTCGAAGTAAAGAGAAATTCCGATGTAAGTGGACGTCGTCTCTATCTGTCATGACTGGCGATTTTCGTTGGGTAACAGGATATGGGTCGAAGTATGTCACCGCTGTCTAGGAACCGCACGTCGCTTTCAGCGCTCTAGGGTAAGCATTGCAACGAGCAAATGGACATTTCCGTCTATCGGCTCACTCGACCCGTCCCCAGCTTTGATGAAAACGACAGCTGCGCTCTATTACCGCTGGCGATTCGCGAATAAAAATTGCCGCTTTTCATTCTTTGCAGAAATTAATGAAAACTGCTATTCGGACGATGCATTCGGCCAATAATATTTTAATCAGAATTTTAATCGATATAAAAGAATTACCAACAGAAAAGATATTGAAAAAATGAGCGCATGATAAGATAACTTTCATAATCAATTATTCCTATAAAATTATATCCTTTTAAAATTTTATCGAAGATTATTACGATATCCGGATTATTATATTTTTCTTCGCTGTCACGAAGACAGATTACGTGTTGTAATGAACAACTCCTTAAATCGATTTTAAGAGTCGATCAGCACGACACGTAAGTTGGTGGAACAAACTCGTGCGCATAAATCTTCATGACAATGACGGCGCTTTCGCGTAAAATACCACTGATATCCGGCGATTTTCTTATTATACGACTAGTCTGTTCTATTATCCCTCCACCTCATAGAAAGTCGACTGATTCACTTGAGCTCGCGTCCCTATTTCAGGGAGCCGGCAACTCGGTATCATAACACCGGTTGAGAAGTGCCGACTTCCTTTCAAGCGCAAGAACATCTATAAAGCACATTCGTCATTATCATACTAAAAGCCATGCATCGTCAATTCAAATTCCGTTATGGATTAACTCCGGAGCCACACGACACGGTCGATCGCCAAGTAGCGGTAAAGTGGAACGCCCGAAGCCTTGAAACGCAAGCCGCAATAGCAAGGGTTGGCCAAACACGGTACAAACTTCGATATTCACAGCATGAAATTGTAAGAGGAAAACGTTAACTCGGTTGTTGATATCGGGCAACAGGAACGAAAATATCAAATTCTACTTAGATATGCAAGGAGAGAGAAAAAAATCGCCAGCCAAGATACTTTTTCCTTTAAAAACGTTCAATTTTTCAACACAGAAATTGTTCACTAGAGCTATTAATTATTAATATCTCAATTATTATTAATAACAAGAAAAAATATAATGTAAGGAATACTGCGTAATGTAACAAAATTTGGAATTAAAGTGATATAACGATAATCATACGTCATACGTCATCACGTGAAATATCTTTCACGTGAACACAATCATCAAAAGATTTCCTTAAGATAAAATAAAATAAAATTATTGTGGTATGCGATTAATCGCTATCTTCGTGCGCGAGACATTATTGTATACGTGTTTAGGACGTGACTCTAAAGAACGAAATCATGCGAAGGACAGGTACCTTTTGAAATCGCCAGTCGTTAATTAACATTCTCGAAAGTAAGACATGTAACCGAGAACTCTGCGGTGTTACGATTATGTTTCTGTAATTCTTCAAATAAAGTGCTTCTCAATTTTTATTCGCTTTATTCGCGCATTTGTTAATGAAGAAATTGTTAATAAGCAATTATCGTGGAGCAATTAACTTTCAAGTCTTTACATTATTGTTCTTGGTTATTATATTTCAGAGATATAATCTTTTTCTAGCCTGACTGTGACACATCGGATGGTAAACATCCGATAGATAGTAGAAACAGGTAGTTAACGTTTCTTATCTGACGTTTTCCTAAACAATCAATGTCAATTTCCGATATATAATATTCGCTGTATATAACATTCGCAACTAGAATCAGTATCTAAAACGCAACATTTGCAAAAAGTGTCGAATATCAGAAGACATCTTATCCGCAGAAATCTGTGCAGCGCGTGATGTGCAACGACATGCAGCCATTTAAGTATTCTCGATAGACACGGAGGTGCTACAGATTATCGTCGAGTATTATCGGCGTTGCTATTATCGGACGTTTTCTCGGTCGAGCATGTCGATAAGATAAATTCAATGCGCGCGACGAGTGTCTCTTGTCATGCGGATGGAAGCGAACGGCAGTAAACGATATCAGAAGATTATTAGGAAGTGAACCGAACAGACGCAACATGCAAGAGGACGACAAGTGCATTCCGCAGCAGAAACAGCGGAATATTTCAATACCGGACAGGCCGCAACGGAGCGTGCCGGACGGATGGCCGTTCAGGAAGGCAAAGTAAGCAAGCACCACTTCGTCACGTCGTTCACGTCGTGACCGATATAAAGCACAGAGAGATATATAGAGTTACTGCAAATAATCGACGTGCGACTGACGCGATAGGTGTGCTTTTCAGCGCTTTCTATATTTATTCTTCTTCTTTTTCCTCTTTCACTCACTAAAGCGGATACAATGCTGTATCAGCCACTAATGTTATGATCCTATATAATCTTTATTACAAACGGAAACTGCACAGAATGCTTGCACCGAACAAGTCAAATCATTAACATAGACATCAAAATTTTATGATGATCTTCTTTTTCTTATAGCTATTGTCTCTTGTTAATAGTCATAAAAATCTAATGTTACATTAAAAATATACGATTTATCTTGCATTTCTTTTCAACGGTTGTTTCTTTATCTCTAATAAAGAGTTCGGGAGATAATTGTTTCTTTATCTTTTTTTTTTATATTGTGGCACTGGCAAATAGATACAATTGTAATTAATTACATGAATGTATAAATAAAACAAAATGTTAACATTTAAAAATGCATTAAAACTGTTATCTTTTTTACTTGCATTTGATTACTCTTTCTTTTTATTTTCCATTGCAAATGTCATTGATTTCGATTTAAATATTGCTGTGCTTTCATAATTGTTTCTTCACCTGTTCTTTTTTACAGTGTGGCATATTGGCTATAATGCGGGAATTGTAATTAACTGTGCGAATGCTCAAACAAAACAAAATATAGACATTTAAAGATACATTAAACTGTTGTCTTTTTTATTTGCATTTTATCTCTCATTTTATTTTCAATTGCATATGCCCTTGATTTTATTTCAGTTTATTGTTTATTTAAATATTGCTACGCATTCATTATTCATATGTAACATATGCAACATAAATATTTTCGGCATAAAATTATTATTTTTCAAGCAGAAATATTTCTTTCTATTCCAAAACCGATCGCAACATAATTGCTAAGAAAAAATTTCATTCTTTTGCCTCATAATTCACTGTAGCCTCTTCCATCTCCAACTAATCTCAAGACAAGATTGTCTAAGCGATATATACTCTGATACCAATCGCGATAACGTGGGATTGAGTTTATCGCACAAAGTGCGATGAGATCGAAGGCACATTACGTCATTGTCTACCTGATACTGCATTATTTTTCTTTTTATCGAGACCCTCATGCACAGGTGAAAGCGAGTAGTGCTCCGACGCGCGATATACGTTTATTCTCGCAGCCGCGCATAACGCATGGTTGGTGTAATTGTCGGATACTGAAGAGGGTCGGGGGTAGGAAGCTGCGACGGAGTAGATTTATATTCATAATAGCGGGGAGTTGGAGGCCGTTAGGCGCAAAATGTTTTAGAGCCTAAAGTAAACGCCGCAGTGTACGCGGTAATGCCGGTAACTCACTTCTCCCACGACGAACATTTGTCTCGTAATGGCCACTGGCTCACCACGGTTATGACTAGTTCGTAAGCACCCCGCAGTGGTTTTGTCACATCCGTTCTGTGTTCTCCCCCTGCCTCGATTTCTCTCTCCCTTCTCCCCCCCCCTCTCTCTCTCTCATCCCTTATATACTTTGAGTGTTCTTGATGACTACGTTTGTGGTTGTGTGTGTATGTGTATGTGTGTATGTGTGTGTGTGTGTGGCATTTCCATATATTCATGAGTATATATCAGCGTATCCATCCATAAGAACCGCTCATGCGATGACTCTTATGCTGACTCTTTAATTCTGCAGTTTTTCTGCCTTAAAGTTTTCGTCACCATAATGTCATACTCTTTTTTAAAGAAACAATTTTCAATGCGCGTGAAATTATTCTGATATTAAATAAAATTTCAGCGTACAACATAATATCCTTGAATTTTTACATACAATAATATGATAAATAAAATATGACTCTTTTTACGAAGATTTTATCGGAAATAAACTAGAATTATTTTTTAGCAGCTACAAAAGCGCAGAAATGGATGAATTTCATAAATTTTGAAAACAAAGTCAGCAAGAGAGAGATGTTCCATTATATTTTTTTTACAAAGAACAGTGAATTACAGTGCTAAAGAATAAAATTTGAAATGCTATACAGGATAGAGCACATTAAAATAACATATAACAAAACACAAATTTAAAACAAAAATTCATCGTTATACTTCATGCGAAAATATCGCTGATATATATTATTTTACCACTCCACAATGTGTAACTTGACCAATAATATATACAATACGCAAAAAATCCAGTATAAATGCGTACATATAATTAAAAAATAAATAAGTTTTCGTTGTAGAATGAATCTGCTTGCAAGAATAAAGAGGATGACTCTTTCCGTAAATAGAAAATTAAAACTAGCACAAGAATTCATAAATAAAAGACAATATAAAATAGCTCCCGGATATCGAAGAATATTATAATATTTATAATTTATTTAACTTGTAAGATTGTTTCCAGTATTGCGCTGCAATAGAAAAAATTATTTCCTTCTTATTATAGAGCAAGATTTTTCTGAAAAAAAAAAAACCTTGTTTACTCTTATTTTTAATCTACTAGAAATTAAATTTAGTGCAGATATACCCTGCTCATTTTAGATTATAGCGCAGTGTCTACGTGCTATATTTGGCTATGGTTCGCCGGAACTTTTACGAGCACGCACCTAACCACGCGAGGATTAAACGCTTCGAGTTTACGGTCCATTCAGTTCAACGGGGCTCAGACAGTTCCACCTCCGCATCCCCGCGCTATTCTGTACAATAATACCACCGATTTACTTTCGACCGGCGTAGCCGGCCCGATCCGGAGCAGTCGTAATCGTGGTAACTCGCGAAAGTTGGATCGCGCGAACGTGCGAGAGCCGCGGAAAGTCGGGGGCAAGCTCCCGCACGATAAAACGCCGTCGAATCGCAGCGGAAGTTCTCGATTGCGATCTAAGTTGAAATTAAATTGACCGCGGTATGATCCCGCCGCGGCGCTGCCCGAGTCCCTCGGCTAAACAGGATATCCGTCTGCGTAAGCGCACGTGAGCGGAAAGTACGAAGTAGACCGGGTGCACTTTAGACCGACTAAGGTCCTCTTTTGCCGTCCGCCTCGCCTTAAGAAGAGAAATGCTCCGATATTCCTCTCTTCCTCCGCCCCCTCCCCCGAAACTAACCGCAAAGAGGCAAAACGTTCCGGAAACGCCCGTTTCTTCCTCTCTTTTTCTTTCGTACTTCTCTTCTGTCCTCCTTGCTGCGCATCGCCCGGGTCATCTATTTGCGACTGTCCTCAAGTCGGAATTCTACAACTAGCTACCGTCTAATTACACCAAATGCACAAAGAGATGTTGCACTAACTGCTACTGACATTTATTCCGTCCGCAATGTCGCGTACTTACTTCCTCTCTCTCTCTCTTTGTTTCTTTGTCAGCAATATAGTCTACTAATATACGCATTTATATAAATTTTCTTAATACACAAAAGCAAGAGTATCAAAAAATTATAAAGAATAATGAAAGTATTGTATCTTTTCAAATAAACGCTAGGAATAATCCGCGGTAATTAGTCTAATGAGAACAAAACTCTAGCTTTCAACATAACCTTCAACCGGATTCTTTTTCTTCGTTTTATGTGAAATATTCTATTATTATTGCGTCTCTGTCTTTTCATTCGTAAATTCATGAAAGCCGTGTTGATTTTTGCGTTTTTTTTATGATTCGTGATATCGAGCGTTTTAATTTGCAGTAAAATGTCATGAAGAGAAAAGCATTAATATTAATACAATATTTCCGTTTCGAAACACGTTTTTCTGCGGGGAAAATAAAATTTAATTAAGATCCAACTGAGATATAAATAACTATACTGAGTTCCGTTCGTTTCATTCTGCAGCTTCGTTGTGTTATTAATGGCGGAACTACAGAATCATTTGTTTCTCACATCTCGTACAACTATAGCAGTAAATTTCTTTATCTACGCTATTTCGTCTAAAACCATATCAAAATGCGTGAAAAGTTCAGATCTTTCAACATGTTCCAAGATAGTAAAAGTAGAACGTCATTTTCAACATTAATTAACAAAACAGGACAGTAAAGTTAAGCATTCGCTTTAGTATTCAGCGTCGAAATAACGTTACCAACTTTCTATGATAAGATAACGAGGGTGTAATGTTGCAGTCGTCACGAACTTAATTATAATTTCAAAAGATGTCGACCATTGTTATTGAAGCAAAATGAATTTCCTGTGTTATATTTTGCATTTAAAGTATAAAACATAAAATACATTACAGATATTAGCAAAGCATTTAGCGGCTTTAAATTATATGATACCTTTAATATCTTTCTCTATTAACTCTGTTATTATTAAATATCCCCTAATTATATAATTTGGATAACTTTTCAGCATATTGTAATATTTTCAGGGACACGATCGATGCCCGAAAAGCTATAAAAATCGATTGCGATCCATTTGCCGAAGAATACAACATGAAACATAAAAGAAGAGGAGTAGCGATTATACTGAATCATATTGAATTCGAGAACATGGTCACAAGAAAGGGTTCCGTAAAGGACGCACAGGACCTCGAAGCGTCGTTAAAAAAGCTCGGATTCGACGTTCGAACTCACCCCAATCCGGCAGTCAAAACTATAACCACGGTCTTACAATCGAGTAAGTATTATATTTTCGTAATCCGGTCACTTGTAGTCGTCGCAAACTCTGTTACGTATCACTTGTCTCAATAACAGATCAAACAGATAGATGACGATGCTCTGAGTACTGCTCGGATAATGAACACGAACAGGGCTTTCGTTTGAAAAAATATAGCAGAAACGAGGAAACGATCTCATTATTTCTGCTCATTCGCAATATTGCAAGCTGACACAACCACGTCGTTAGCTCTGTGTACCATCGTTTCTTATCTCTCTACAATGAGCGCACCACTTTCGTTACGTCTCTCATCGTGACAAAGCGATAGAGTTTTCTCAAGATGGAGAGAAAATACGGAGTGCTTGAGAAACCCCTTCTTACTTTTAATCCCAAACTTTTTAAAGAATTTGAACTTAATTATCGTTTGAAAGGAAAAAAGTTTATGAGAAAACAATTTCATTCACTTTTTTAACGCTTGATATCTTCCTGATTAAATCACAAAATGAAGTTTTCCTAAAAATTCTTTTGATATACTACAGCGACTCATCAGACAAATGTACTAATCTACTGTTTTCAATTTTACAAACAAGCAGAAAATGAAAAATTCCCCTAGACATGTAAATTAAAGGCGTCATTTTTACGAATAATTCCTTTTATGACTAAGCTAATCAGGTAATTCTGTCCATTAATAATCTTTCGCTCTGCTAATGGCGCTGAGTCTACAAAAGCGAGAAAGTTGCTTTCCAAGTGCATTGATAATTGCCGATGGATTCTTTGTAGAGCTCCCAGCAGACGAGTGTTAGGTTCCGGTGGTTAACGCGAAACGGATAATGATGCGCGCCGCCGATGAAGGAGACCCGGCGACAAGTTATACAAACATTTTACAACGGAACGAGCTCATTAAACGTCTATTCGTCGCAGTGAACCGAGTTCCCCAACAAATAACTAACAAAGCAATCTCGTGAATACGGCTGCGGCAGGTGCTGCGGAAAGTGAGGCGGAAAGTCCGATGATTACGGAACTTCGCGTTGGATAAGAAAAGTTTTCGCGCCTTTGCCTCAGCACGACACGATGCGCTCTATCAAGACATATTCATTTACCACTTGCTTCTGAATTCTAACCGTCGCGCTATCGTATGCTTCACGTAGCCCTCGTGCATTCGAAGGATTTGCTCCTGCAAGTTCGCTTCAAAAAGAAAGTATATAATTAAACATCTAAATTGCAATTCACTTGACGTTACAAATACAGCCAAGCATTCCTCTGCTCTTTTCTTTCAACAAAAAAAAAAAGAAGGAGGAGGAAAAGAAGAACGCTTCGAAGCATTTGTACAATAACATCAAGTGGACTGCAGCCCTAGTAAAATAAATAAAAAGTGTTACTACAAGTACTAATCTTACGAGACTTAAATTTCGAGCAGACAGCAGAAGACGCTGCTGACAAATCTGTCAAGCGACTTGATACGAAGAAAAATAAGAAGAGATAACGCTAAAACTTGGCTGCACAAAAATGCAGCAAATTTTCGTTCGCTACTTCCCTCGGGAGCAACTAAAGCAGACTTTCCTCAAACTCCGCTTTCCGCCGATATGAAGGAAACAACGGCAGTAAACTGGAAGCAGGAAAATCCCGTCGGATTCTCTCTGATAGACTTTACACGTATACGATTACCGAGAGTCGAATGTACCGAGAGTATCGGAAGAGCGTTCGTTTACTTTGGAAAGCTTGCGGTCAGCGCGTGTTATAACTATGCTGTCGCATAAATAAATCGTTCCGCTACGTACTTTACGCGACTACCACCCCGCCAGTCTCAATGCTTTAATTTTGTCTGGCAACGTTCCACGTAAACCGAAGCGAGCGGGTTTCCTCTTTCGAGAAGTTTCATGAACGCGAATCGACTGCCGAATAAGGACCGAACTTTTCAATTGAAACGGTCCGCGTGTCGTTGTAGCTCTGGCTTTTCTTCTTTTCTTCCCATTGATCAACCAACAATGCGAAAGGTACACGTTGCACTACCGCCGTTTTCCTTCTCTTGTATCAATGATTCCTGCTCTTCATCTAGATTATCACGATGCGATAAAGCGATGAGATATTTTAGTAGAATGTAGAGAAAATGTAGAGAAAATTGTCTACCAAACCTAAAATTCTTTCTTTTAAAGATATATTAATTTGATTGACGCTAAAAGCATTAAATACTGAAAAAGAAATGTTATTCGATAAAACCGGAAAAACAAATGTAATTCTAAAAGTTATTAATTTATAAATATTTACGATGTTACGGTTATAGATAACAGCAAAAAACATAAATTGAAGTTTCCTATCGCGGAGACGTATCAAGTCTCGTTCTCCACGAAGAAAGTGTATATCTTTCAAACTCCATTTAACAGAGGCTATAAAAGTAATTAATGGTCATAAAGCGAAGATTAAACTTGTTCGCATAAAATCGCTGATACTTGATTGCCTCGTGGTGCATTGATTCCGAAATGCTGTACTTCAACAAGTATAAGGGTATAAAACATAAAAAAAAAGATATTGGCTTCGGTATAATTAGAGTGAAAGAGAGATTACCGACGAGAGAGAATAAAAGTCTTTCGACAAATTATCATTTTTTTAATAAATTGCTTTCATAAATTACTTTCGAGAGAAAAAGTTCCACAGGTCTTAAAATAATTATTAAACCAGATAGAAACTAATTGCTGTTTAATTATGTAAAAAATATAAATGTCTCTTTATAAACAGAAAATCGATATGTTCATCGATATTCAGTGAACCAAATTGCCATTGTTAGGTAGCGTTCTAGTCTTATCAGTACAATACTACCAACGTATTCAGATCATTTCGCGATTTTTGGATTTCGTTCAACAACAGAACGATACATTCCAAGCGGTTGATCGAGTGGAAAATAAAGCCGAATCCTCCATATGCGCTGCCGACTAATCAACGAGAAAATCGTCGGGCGGAATGGACACGACGCGGATCGTTCCCCGCACGCTTGTTTTTTTCCTCCACGTGCACGTATTTTTCGACCGGTATTTTCCGATGCCAAAAACAAACTTTTTTCTCGTCGTAGTCGAGTGTGCTGGCATGGCAGATGTCACCCCCTGCGAGGCATGCAACGGCACACGTGACGGCACGTTCCGTCGCTGTCTTCCCGACTTCACCGCGCGCTGCCGTATGGCCGCAATCGCAAGTTATTGTGGCAGGAGACAGGCAAACATTTGCGCGACTCCCGCGAACGGCGCGGCGCGAACGCGCGCGACGATGCGCCAGCACGTAAAGCACTCCCGATGTTTGCCGACACTTCCCCGCCGAAAAGCGCGATACCTCTTCGCGATACCATCCCTTGACAGGCTCGTCAACGCGCGACGGCGGCATCCACTTACCAAAGTTGCAGCAGGCAACTCTCGCGCGGAAAGGGGCCGTATACGCGCCCTCGAAGGGCAGAATAGGTTTTCGGAGTTAACGTGTGTCAAGTACAAGCATCGTGAACATTCTACTTCGGATAAGTGGTAGCTACCGTAGGAAGAGCCAAGTGTCGTTCCCGCTGCTAATGTCGTCTTCGATGTAGCTCCAATACACGAGCAGAATAGACGGAATTTACTTCTTCCCGTTCGGCGACCCGTACGTTTCTTGACAAACTCGTTAAGACAGCTATTTTTCGACGTGACAGCCGATAACTTCATATTGACGTATATATACGGGCTTATACACGCTCGAAACGTACGTTTCTTTGTGCCGATACGTCAAACGCAGATATCTTGGAATGAGAATATTTTACTTCGCGTAAGAACACACTACGCTCAAAGTTTCTGCGTTACGTGTTTCCCTATATTACACACGCTTCCGTAATGCAGTGGCTTAATCCCCTTCTAACATTGCGCAAAACGCATCGCTGCATTTACTTGCTCAGTGTGTATTATGCAATATTAGACCATTTCAATGCTAAGTCACTTCTGACTTTAGACTATAATGCTTAAACTAGTGCTATTGCCTACCGGCTTTGTAGGTTCATAAATTACTTCCACTACTTTAGTCGGCACTATACAAACCTAAATTACTTTGAATTTCAATCAGAATTGTAAGATCTTAAACTTCTGTGTCAAGCAAGTGTGTATCTACTTTTGAATATACATTGAGGAATTACAATTGTCGTAATTCCAATATTCAAAACAGACGATATTAACTCTTTGGCTGAGCTAAACGTGGAGTTGTACTACTGAATGCACAGCTTGGCTGCGGAATTTGACTAAAAAATACGGACATTCTTTCGATGAAATACGGATCAAAACAATTAAAAACATTCCTGCTTCACAAATATCGATATAAAAAATTAGCGATGCTATCTCAAAAATTCATTTAGAGAGGAACCGACTATGTGTTTTGCTCCAAAACATAGATTAGTAGGAAATCATTATTGGCGCGTACTAGCCAAAGGATTAAGAAAAGAAATCGTATTCAAAACTATTTTTTCTGCACCTATAACGTAATATTTTCCAATATTGACATAATTGAAAAGAGGGAATAATCATAGCTTAAGAAGATAATTACAAATTGCAAGTTTGGTTCTCAAAACGAGCAAACATTTCGAGGGAAAGAACGAAGGAAGGAGGACGAGAGAGACCGCGCCGTCATACGTTGCCCTATTCCACATGGATCAGCGAAAAAAGTTAGTTTACATACTACGCGCATACTGTGACATGTAAACTCCGCTTGTAAAAATTCAACGTTGCTTCGAGTTGACTAGCGACATTTTCCGCTTTCACCAAAGCGTGGCCACAGCGGCATCATAAACGTCGGGACCGCAAAAAGCAAAAGCGAAAGCAAAAAAAAAAAACGAAACAGAGAAAAAGAGAAAGAAAGAAAAAACAAATTCTCGCGAATTGTTTGGCGTATTTCGAAATTCCGCATGGCGCGTTGCACCTGGAGTCTGATTACAATCGCGATATTCAGTGAAGTCGACAATGCGGCGCGATGCAATGATCCCGAACGCGACGACCACGAGCGCGGGGATCCGCATCCGCGAACGCGATGATCCCAGTATGTATTGACAGGCACGATGGAACCAATCACGCGCAACGTGCATAACAATACACAGCATGATTTAATAATTCCACGCGCGCGCGCACGTCTGGATCGTCTTCTGTTAAGAAGGATTCGTTGCCAGCTGCAATTCGCGGGGTTGTTGCGGATTTTCCCGTTTTGCCATCGTAACCGTCGGTAGAATTTTTACGCGCTGTGAAAGAATGATCACCCACAATTTGCATGGACCGCTCAACTGTGAAAAGTCTCTTGTCGGTAATAAAACAAGAATCTCTCTTCCTGTTTCTTTCAGAATCTTTTAAGAAAGAACACTCAAATTGAAAGAATTATAAAAAATTGTCAATTGTTAATTGCGCTTACAGACAACTCTAATCCATTATATTTTGTAGAAAAAAATTGTCAAACAGATAACATTTAATTCATTTAATTAAAATTTAAAGATAGATTTTACTGTAGATAATTGAACAGTTTATTTTATCATAACAATTATATTTATTCGATTTCACAA